>JBBBWG010027868.1:5450-20333 GCA_037176905.1 Azolla pinnata | reverse complement strand
CATGAGGTGGGGTTGTTTTTTGGCTTGAAAGTATAAATCATTTCTGTTAGCCACTCATTGCAGAGAACCATGCTACATTGGGGCCTTGAAAAATCATATAAATATTCTTGTTTTAAATATATGCCTTGAATTTCTATGATCTTGGTGCTCAAACAAAAGTATATCAAAGAAACCCAATCTGGGGAAAATATTGCATGCTGTAAACAATGCTAAACATGCATGGTATGCTCTTTATACACAATCAATGAATGGGATCATCCATGTAGTATGGAATGCACAAGACCAATAATAGTTCACAGATTCTTCTGGCACACAGCTCCAAGATTTGAAGCTGCTAATGGAAGTGCAAATTAGTTTGTTCGCATTTTTCTCTAAATACAATTTGGGTTGATTTGAAGCTGCTAATGGAAGTGCAAATTAGTTTTTCTCTAAATACAATTTGGGTTGTCGGTGGTGGTAGATCTAGAACTACCTTTCCGAAATCAGACCGTGAAATGCATTTGGCTACCGCATGCAACGTGGCTTAACCCAAGCATTTTGCCATCTTAAGCCTAAGTTGCAAGATTAGGACCACGGAATGCCTGCGCGGAAACTGCGAATCAAATATCTGATCGCTAATAGACGAGAAGCAATCGAGAGATTTGAGATCACATTCCAAGACACATAAGAATGACACTTCAAGACCACACAAGAGGGGGTCTAGAGACTATCCAAAGCATACCTTCTAAATCAAAACAACCCAATAAATCACAATTGATTAAAAAAGAACCCTCAGAATCGAACAAGTCTAGATATCGATTTCCCATTGTTACCAGGACATCTTCTGCATAATCAGAGGCCAGACATAAAAATAAAAATAAAACAAAAGGCCATGCAAAACTCTTCTCGATCGTTCCGACAGGGCAAATGACGGAGCCTTGTGAGCATCAGGCCGGTAATACAGATTGGCCCTCGATCGATTGATCGCCCACCTGATCTATCTATCCCTTAAAGATATGGACTTTGAAGTCGAGGGCCTCGATGTCGATGAGCTCAAAGATGCACACGTCTCCGACCTGCAAGCCCTGTGCTCTCACGAACGGGCCCCAGCCTGCGGCCACAAACACGTGGTTGCGGGCGCCCAGCCATCTGCACGTCCAAGCCTTCCCGGCCTCATCCTTGAGCACGATGTCTGCATTCCTGGTCGGCATGTAGCTCCGTACAAACGTGGCAGGAAACGCCTACAGAGCTCTCGGGGCACCAGAATCAGCGGAAAAAAAAAGCACTCACTGTTAGCAGGGAAACAAAAGCAACTGGTCGGGAATTAGCTTGGCAACACAGACAGAAGTAGCTGTGCTGTTTTTCCTGAACCGGAGGCTCCGATTCCGATGGACAACTAACTCACTCACCAGCTTGTGCTTGCGGATCGCCGTCGCGTTCATCAGCTTGGTCAGGCTCGGGTGCTCCATCTGGCGAGCTACGGTCTCGTATACGAACCGCGCCCGCTCGAGGGCGCCCAGATTCCCCTTCCCGGCCACATAGTCGGGGGCGGGCAGAGATACAGCACCGCGGGCATTAACGCAGGGACCTCGGCAACCATCTCCACCGCCATCGCCATCATCAATGGCCATGTCCGAGGCTGACGATCGCTGGTCCTCGGGCTTGTCACCACCACCCGGTGCGCGCTTATCGTAAGCGCGCTTATCGTAAGCGCGCTTATCGGCGCGCTTATCGTCCGATCGCGGCTGGTGATGATCCGATGGGCCCGCGCCCATCATCAACGCCTTGACCGAGCGCGGGACGCAGCCGCCGCCTTTCTCCGCGCCGTCGGACCCGAGCCCGAAGATGCGCACCTTGAGCACATCCCTCCCCACCGCCGTGAAGAGGATCGCGTCGCCTTCCTCCAGCCCGTGGTCGGCGCCGAATTCCTCCCACCCGCGCCCCGCCAACTTTAGAAACCACCCGGGGCCCCGCTCCAGATTCTCCGGATTCTCCAGATACTTTAGAAACAACCCGGGGCCCCGCTCCAGATTCTTCGGATTCTCCGGATTCTCCAGATTCTCTAGATTCTCCATCTCCAGGGAGCAGGGCCACACCCAGCCGCTTGGGCCTTCCAGCTTGACCTCGCCCACGCATTTGCTCAGGTTCCGCACTGCGAACGAGGGCGGGAACACCTGCGCCACAAGCCCAAGCGCCATGATCCGATCACTACTACTACTACTACTACTACTACTACTACTACTAGTACTATGGATCGAGCCGGAATTCGCATGCTTCTCGATCCCGATCCCGATCTGATGATCCCATCCTATCCACCCAGCATCCGAGGGGTGGATCGCCGACAGATATATGCGATCAGCAGCAGGTTTCGGTTCGGCCCCGTTTCGTCGGCACGCAGGATGGACACATAATGCATACACAATGGCACGATTGGACAAATACACAAAGCATGATGATCCTGCACTACCATGGCTCTCGATTCCGTTAATCCGATTCCGGTCGCATATTCCATCGGCAATCCGAGGTGTGGATAGATGAGAGACAGATCGATTGATCAATCGATTGAATCTAAATCGATCGATCGAATCGATTGCCCATCAGATTCAGTAGAAGGTTCGATTCGATCGTTTCACCGGCATAGACGGTACATACATACTATATAAATTTATAGATGTAAGACATGAATCTGATCATACACTCTACCATGGAGCGGAGCAAGGGCGGAGTGAGGGCGACGAGGCACGAGCTGGGGTTGGAATCGGCATGATGCCGCCGCTGCCGCGAGCTCGCTGTGGTGCAGCCATGGCACCAGTTCACGTTGCTGTGCGTGGCGAAGCATCGCCTCGCACAGTCCTCGCATGCGAGGAAGCCCTCCAGCTTCTCCTCCTCCAGCTTCTCCTCCTCATCTTCTTCATCTTCATCATCATCATCATCATCATCATCATCATCAGCTAGCGCCCCGGCCATACCTAGGTTGGCTATGGCTTTCTCTAGGGTTTGCAGGATCAATCACCTGCAGAATCAAATCACCTTTGCTACTTCCCTTCCCTTCCCTTCTCTTCCAATGTGTGGATTTGTGTGTGTCTGTGTGTGCATGCAAATCTAATCTTGGCAAGGGATTGCTTCTTTCTCTTTCTTAGATTTTTTAAAATTGGGCCCTAGGGTTTTTAAGGTCTTAGGGCTTTTAGGGTTTCTGCACAAGGGGAAAAACTTGTATGTCCAGAAAAAAAGCACTCCCAGTTTTAGGGTTAGGGTTTCTGCACAAGGGCAAACTTATATGACAAGAAAAAAGAAGCACTCATGCACAACTCCAGTTTAGGGTTCTCGACCAAACTGACCCACCAGCCGGAACCACGAATGCATCGAATCGGCAAGTGAACAAATGGCGGCGATCATTCCACGGAACAACTCCAAGCCTCTCCCGAGTTCTCAAAATCCGACGCCGAGAGAGAAAACAGCTTGCTATATAGCGCTTATGGGCATGCAGAAGTGTGTCCATTTTCGCGGCGTCGCGATACTAGGCGAGGCTGCTGCTGCTGCTGGCTTGATCAGTTGGCTGAGACCGCCAAGATTTGGCCTAACAAGGCATTCATGTATCTTTCTTTCTTTCTTTCTATGCACATGTACATATATACCCAGAATCATCTCAAAATCTGTACAACCATCGCATATATACCCAGAATCATCTCAAAATATGTACAACCATCGCATATATACCCAGAATCATCTCAAAATCTGTACAACCATCGCATATATACCCAGAATCATCTCAAAATCTGTATAACCGTCGATCAGCATCCGATCCCTAGCGTCTCAATCGCATCGAGGAGATGACCCTAAACCCTAAACCCTAAATCTTGCCATGAACCCTAAACCCTAAACCCTAAAATTGTGCAAAGGAGCATAGAACTTGGACAGGTGCAGAGTTCGAATCCCACCTTGAGCATATATATATATATATATATATATGTACACATATCCTTCAAACACATTTCTTTTGTTTCTTTTCTTCCCTGTCTTCTTCTTCTTCCCCTTCGAAGGATCCATGGCAGCTTCCTTCCTCAACCAAGCTCTTCCTGCGCTCCCTTCAGGATCCGTCGGAGGACGCAGGCACAGAAATGGGCGCCACAACCTCCCGCTGCTGCTCGCCCCCCTCCATCGCCACCGCGATCTGAAGCGCAGCAGCTCGCTTCGAGTCCAGGCTACCATCAAAACCGAGCAGACCGCCTCCTGCTCGGAACCCGCCTTGGATTCTCCCGACAATTCGCCCACATCCGGCAAGAAGAAAGCCAAAGATAGCATCAAAGATGAAGCCCGGCGCCATGGCCTCTCGCAACCTCCTACGACCTTCTCTGCAAGGTATGTCCCCTTTAGCCCCTACGAGGCCGTCGATGAAGCTTACTCCCTGGACGAGATCGTGTATCGTAGCAAGGCTGGGCACCTCCTAGATGTTCAGCACGACATGGATGCCTTGAAGGAATACGACGGGAAGTACTGGAAGGCGCTGTTCGACTCCAGAGTCGGGAAGACCACATGGCCCTTTGGCTCCGGCGTGTGGAGCAAGAAAGAGTGGGTTCTTCCTGAGATCGACGACGACGACATCGTGAGCGCCTTCGAGGGGAATTCGAACCTTTTCTGGGCTGAAAGGTTCGGGAAAGAAATGCTCAACATGAACGATTTGTGGGTGAAGCACTGCGGTATAAGTCACACTGGGAGCTTTAAGGACCTCGGTATGACGGTCCTGGTTAGCCAAGTGAATCGCCTTAAAAAGCTGAACAAGAAGCTGATCGGAGTAGGATGCGCTTCGACAGGGGACACGTCGGCTGCCCTCTCGGCTTATTGCGCAGCTGCGGGTATACCGGCCATAGTGTTTTTGCCCGCGAATAAGATCTCCATAGCGCAGTTAGTCCAACCCATTGCGAATGGAGCTATTGTGCTTAGCCTAGACACCGATTTCGATGGATGCATGAAGCTAATCCGCGATGTCACCGAGCAAGTCCCGATATACTTGGCGAACTCTTTGAATAGCCTTCGTTTAGAGGGCCAGAAAACGGCAGCTATCGAGATTTGCCAGCAGTTTGATTGGGAGGTTCCCGATTGGGTTATCGTGCCCGGGGGGAATCTTGGGAATATCTATGCATTCTATAAAGGATTCGTCATGTGCAAGGAGCTCGGATTGACTGATCGTATTCCGAGATTAGTATGCGCTCAAGCTGCGAATGCGAATCCTCTGTATCTTCATTACAAAACCGGGTGGAAAGAGTTCAAGCCGATGAAAGCGAGCCCAACTTTCGCTTCAGCTATCCAGATCGGTGATCCAGTGTCGATCGATAGGGCTGTCTATGCACTGAAGAACAGTGATGGGATCGTGGAAGAAGCGACAGAGGAAGAGTTGATGGATGCTGCAGCTTTAGCTGACTTGACTGGCATGTTCACATGCCCTCATACAGGAGTTGCCTTATCTGCCTTGATGAAGTTAAGAGAGAGGAATGTGATCTCACCCTCTGATCGGACAGTTGTTGTAAGCACAGCTCATGGATTGAAGTTTACCCAATCGAAGATCGCCTATCATTCTAAGCAGATTCCTGAATTGAAGTCTAGGTATGCGAATCCACCCATCGAGGTTTCGGCTGACCTGGGAGCTGTTATGGATGTGCTAAGGAACAAGCTGTCGCTTCCCTAAGCAGAAGTGCAAGATTCTAGACCATAGGGTGATTAGAGTGGACATATTTGCACTTCCTGAGCTCTTTTTCTAGCCAGGTTTTCTTGAGCTTTTTCTGTTCTGTTTCTTTCTTATGAAATAAAAACTCAAAAAGGATGCAAACAAAGAAACATCCATCCTAAGAAACAGATGTCTAGTACCTTATGTTTATCAGAGAGCTTCTCTCTGTTTTTGTAATGCTATGTCTTTGTGCCATATATCCAAAGCTCTTTATTTTGATTGTTACACGATCTGGCTAAGCATGCTGCGGTGTCCAAATCCAATGATTTGGACATCATACATGGTTCACTTCTTGGTTGAACCATCTAGGTATAGTGCCAGCTTTGGTGGATATAAGATTTTATTGAATTTCTGATTTTGCCGTGTTCTGCAAACAAGCTTTACTTGCATGATTAATTGGCTGTCCATTTACCTAATACACATAATATGTAACAATTTCCATTCAACAAACCCTCCCAAGTTTCTGAGAAGTCCTGAATAATTATTTTGTATGCAGTCCTGCTGCAACTGTGCTCATCATCTGTGTAAATAGTGTTGTGGTTGAATTCAATTCGGATACATTTTAAGCAACTGCCATGTATATACTAGCACAGGTTTAACTACCAAATAACTTTGACTTCCATCACTTTTTCAGAGTTTTCCTTGAAAGCCTTTGTATGCGATTTAATTAATCATACATTAAATCAGTTATCAAGTTAAGGATAGTATAAGAGAGACCACAAATTTAGTAAGCTTGAATAACAATTTTTTGTTCCATAAAGAAATCTTTACACATGAACGTTCGTGTATACAATGGATGTTATTATGAAACAGAGACTTGCATGAAATGAAACATAATAGTTACTGGATCATGCCAGATACTAGAATAGACACAAAAATTGCAATGGAGAGACTTTGATCAAGGACACAATCTGGCGTTTAATTCTTGGTTAGTAACAAAGGATATGAACAATTTGTGTCATGGACGGATGCCACAAGTGGCCCGATGGGCTCTCACAAAATTGTACGGGATGAGACCTAGAGGGCATGTAGTGCAGGTAATGGCAGAACAATACAAATTCTCTGATCCCCTCAACGCATCTTTCGAGTATTCACAACATAATAAATGATAGTTCTCAACACATTTTGGACAACCCCTCAACTATATACTACGGTCTTAACTGCCACTATGTTTGTCTATTACGAGACAAATGAGGATGCACAGTCTAGTCACTTTTCTTCATCAGTTTATAGCATTCTATCTCCAGTACTGATGATGATGAAGCTGCCAAGTTTTCTGCATCCTCAGTACCTGACAAAGCAGGTACAACAATCGTCTGCATAGCATGACTCAAATCCCTCATGTCTCCACCCACAGCTTGGAACTCCTGGACTATTTTCTTCAGTTTATGGTCCAGCTTGAGCCTCTCTTGTTTGTGCAATGCTTCGAGATCTCTAAGTATGTTTTTGTGGCGCTGCAACATATTTGCTACAAATTGTCAAAGAGCTTTACAAAAGAACAGCATATGGACAATAGCAAGACAAACATGTTGGCTAGATCTCAAAAAAATGATTAGAATTGCCCTGTAGTTACTAGGTGGGTTATCCTGGCAAACAGAATGTATTTCAATGTTTTGACCAAAAAAAGAAAACAGTAGAGCTTAGAGAAGATGCCTGTGTGCAACACGCAACATCTCTCCCTTTGTTCCTTCTGAGCTCATCTCGTGTTTGTGCAGCACGTTGCAGTAAGTTTGTCATTTCTATTTGCTGTTTTGCCTTCACTGCTTGCTCCTTCAGTAAAATTTCTGCTTGGTAGGAAGCTATAGTCGATTGCAACTGCTTCATCTCTTTCCGATCAGCACTGGCCTTTACTTTCTGAGCCTCAAGGTATTTTCCTTGCCTACCAAGAAAAGTCTGCATTTCATATAACATGATTAAGGTCGTGATGTAAAAACAGAAGCCAATAAATTAAATCAGGAAAGGAACTTTTCACAGATGACAGTATTTTAAAATGCACAATTATGTTACGGTATACATTCCTTTTAGTTGATACTTGTAATTGACTAGTGTGACAACTTATGGTACCTGAACCTTCCTTTCATTTATTAGCTCCCTGGATAGATGGGGTTTTGTAGGGATTTTAGTATCCATTTTGCTTTTGAAATTTTGCAACGCGATTGCATGCTGTTGCTTCAAAAACTGAACGTGTTGTATTACTTCATTCTGGAATACTTTGAACCTTTCATTCCAAAGCTGATCAGCAGTAAATATATCAGAAATTAGCCTTTATTACAATGGATTTAAGCCTTCATAATCAAAATCCGATCTACCACACACACAGGGGGAAGACTACATCTCACCATACCTGACATATGAAATTACAACCCCATGAACACAAATGCATGAAATATTGAGGATTGTAACGAAGAAGTATGGAATTGCAAGTATAACTGCCTGCATAATGTAGTTTCAGTTGTCAACCCGGTTATTTGACCATGAACAAATAATAAATCATCCAGGAGAAAGTTATTAATCTCCTTTTCTTGTCAGGATGAATCACAGAGCGATGACAACCATGAGTGAGGGTATTATCTTTGAAGATGCTTTCATGCTAATCTACCTCTGGTGTAAAAAGTGAGAATTTTGCATGCTAGTTCAACTGTGGTACATGTAATTACAACATTGTGGACCGGTGCACAGATTTTAGGATCGGTTGGTGTGGTCATCTGTTCAAGTCAAATGCACCAACAATCTGCATATGTATGAGGAGACAGGCACTGTAAAATGATTCTCCACTCAACAGGCACACATGGTTTTTTCAAAAAGAACAATTTAACTCTTAACAAGAATGCCAACACTTACAGGTATTCAAAAAATAAAGAAAAGATGTGCACTTTTGGCTGGAGAGTTTTCAAGGATAACAATCATATGAGAATTTAGAATCGTTATGCGAAGGAACTTTACATTATTTTTTTCAGTAAGCTCAGTTGCATAAGAAGCTTCAGCCTCTTCTTTCTCTCTCATATGTGTTGCCATCATCATTTCCCTTTTCTTGCTCTCTACGAATATCTATAAATTGTAAACATGTTCAGAAGAACATTAAGCATTATAACTACTGCAAAGAGATTCACCTGGATACCTTTAATGCATGCAACTGCTTAGTTACTGCTGCAGCTTGCAAGTACTGCCCATCATTCTCCATTGTTTTCCTGCAGTTCTCAAGGCTTTTGATTATACCCTTAAGCTGCCACACCAAGCAGAACACATAGGTCTATCATACAGAAAATAGGCTTCAATTCTGAACACATTAAGCTGATACTGCATAGTATAAGCCACATCCCCAACATGTTTTCAATTTGTTCAAAAACTCAAATTAACCAGTTAGATCTTTCACTTTTAATTTGAGCATAAATCTATGCATTTTTCTACAGAGATGTCACTACACACACAACGGAGATCAGAATGGGGGACATTATCACACTACCACCAAAGGGTAAATTTGCCGGAATAAGCTGGCTCCAGAATGGTCTAGATCAGCAGAAAGACAGTCTCAAACAACAGAATAGGATGGATGCTTGGGCACGAAAACCTATCAGGAAATAGCTCCGATCATGTACAATTCCAAAATACCTTAGAAAGTCAAAAGAGCGTTTCTGCTGAGCATCGTTATCCATTCTGGCTGTTTTAGAGTCTTTGCTCCAGATGTCTTCGTTATAAGAGTGTGATGTTCTCATAACCTTGCACATGGAAATTTCATTACTACCTTGCATGGTGGCATATGGTACTACCCTGTAACTTTCGAATGAGATTTCTAATGGTATTTGAACCAAGTACAGAGAGATTACACATAGTAAGAGCAAGTCGTGAGTCCATCATACAACCAATAACCCAAGTTCACAACCAGATTCCACGTCTCATAAGGTGATGGAAAATTATCTCCGAAGGTCAACATTAGAAATACCCCACAAGAAAGCATGGTATGCAGAGCATCACATAACAGATACAGCTAACATAATCAGGTAATCAAAATCAAATACCAGTAAAGGGGCTGCCACAGTCGATGTTGGATATCAGATATGAGATAATATTACTACATATAGAAAATAAAAAAGCCTGTTTTATAATACTATAACCTGTTGTTGTTAAGGATATCTTTGAATGCCTTATTAAAAACAGTAGATGAGACACAATGATGAAATGAATTATTGTAATGTGTAGTAGATTTACAGAACATTCTGTTAGTTTCCTGACCTCTTCCTCATGCGTCACAATGCCTCCTTCATTGGCCCACTTGCGATCGTGGCTCCGAATCATAACCTTGGCACTTGAAGAGCTGCTGTACGGACTGCAAAAGAGTGCCGGAAGTTGAAATCAGCTACACACATTCAAGTCTTAACAGCGACATGAGGCATTGCTCATTCTTACTTAGAGAGTCACTGCATATTGTAAATATGCTTTATAATAAACTCAAATTCCAACTTGTAAGCATTTCATCATTTGTGGTTAGACGCCTACTTCTACAAGGGACTCAAAGACTCAATAACGTTAAATTTCTATGGACATCTCAATGTTTATTTGGTCAAGACGAGTGATTTAAAAAACACTGCAACAATTTGCTAAAGATAATACAAGACATTAGAATTTGGACATACATCAACACCATACATGAATGTGGATACCTTGGACTTGTAAAAGAGGCACTTCTAGTCATCCTCTGACTCGATTGCAATGTTATCTGATTGGTAACATATAAACGCAACATGTGAAGGACTCGCTATTTCTCAGAAAATAGATAACGTTTTCCATTAAAATTCAATAATATAGAGCATCATTGGTAAAGATATTATGCCGTGGTGCATAATAGAGAAAATTTTTAATATTAGATGTTCCTCGCTCTTTTTGCATTCATGTTGGAAAGAAGTCTGTCAACCATATCAACTCCTCTGAATGATATGACACTTTCGTCTGACATGATTGATCGTACAGCATTTCACACGACTCTGTTCTAATTACTCCCATAAGCCTGCAGATTCTGCACCTAATTTCTTTCAAAATCCCAACCTTCAATGCGTTTATAGGTATTCAAGCACGTACTGCGGTGCTTATCCACAAAAAAGCTTCTTTAAAGCTCGCTTACATGAACAAGGAACTCGAATTCTGATAATTGATTAGATCAGGATCATGAAAAATATTGGCAGAAGGACGAGTTGCTTCTGGTTATGAACATCGAGTACATCCAGATATTATCCAGTCTAGCACATTGAAGTTATCTAACAGACATAGAAGATGAGCAGACCAGTAATGGAAAGCTCCCCAATATAGGTGAAGTCATTGAATCAATGTAGTGATAATATAGGATCAAAGTGCATCCTTGCCTCACATATTTGATATCGAAGATACTCGCAAACTCTACACATTCCTTCTTCATCAGGAGAGTACTTTCTAGAGGATATAGGTTTCATTATATGGAAGACGGCATGTGCTTCTCTTACATTAAAGGATGAACACAACAAAGGGTGAGGTGGAGAGCACATACCACAGAAAGATTGTTGCCATCACCCTGATTGACCTTGTCACCGGCGGATGTCGAGCTACTCATTTTGAGGGTTTTGCTGGAAGCTTTGCCAGACGCGGCTGCATCTTTGGGAACGGGTCTCCGAGGAGAGACGGAAGGAGCGGGCTCAGGGAGAGTTCCTCTGACGCGGGAGGTTCGCAGGGATGCGAATTCCTTGGCGAACGGAGGGGAAGCTTCGAGAAAGACCAACATCGTGTGCGCCTTGGCTCTCGGGCGAGGAACCTTCTCCTGGAGGGTCGCCTTGGAGTCGGACAGGGTCCCGTCACAGAGGGGCGGTGCGAGCCATGGGGACTCCGACACGGAGGAGAAAACAGGAATTCGGAGAGGAGCAGGAATCGGAGGAGCGGGCAACGGCGCCGGGCTCCTGCATTTCGTCTTCTTCGTCTTCGTCTTCGTCTTCTTCTGGTCCCTTCCGCGTCCATTCGCGGCACAAACCTGCAGCCTGCATATACGTACATACATACGTATTTTCATACGGCTACGTGTATGCACGTGCGTATTTTCGTACGGATACGTACATGTACATGTACCCCTAGTGGTGCATGAGCGTGCATGCATATGTGCGGGTGTATGTGCATGTATCTGTGCATGTGTGTATGTTTGCATGTGCATGCGTATACGTACATCCATCCGATCACCGAGCCAACTAAGTAAGTATGCGCTCGAATCGTGGGCATACTTTGCTTGTTCGATGACATATTCGGCAATTCCGGAAGGCTTATCTCTGACGAGGTCCGATCAGCTTACCAGTTCTCGATCGCTGGGATTTACGGCCAATCTCTCTACGTCCCGAGCTGATCCGAACAGCTCGAAGAGCCTCTGGTTCGCTCTCCGCAACTGGGAAAAAACCAAAGCCAAGCAGCATTCGATCGAAAAATGGCACAATTCCCGATTTCCCGATCCATCTGCCGCCGCTCCCCGATGATTTGCCGGGATCGGATGCTTGTTTCCTTTCGTCCTCGTCGTTTGCCACACTGACTCGACCCGGCTCGATTATTGTTAGCAAGGCTTCAAATCGGGGATCCGACAAAAAAAAAAAGAAAAAGTTTTGTTCACTAATCAAGCAATGTCAAATCTTAATCTTGCCTCTAATCTTCTGATCTTGCCTCTAAATTTTTTGTTCTGTTTTTGTGATTAGCAACAAAGAGCTGATAAAATAAAATGAAGTCCCCAAAGTTTATATTTTGACTGTTTTCTTCTTCTTCTTCTTCTTCTTCTTCTTTCTTCTTCTTCCTCTTTGGAACAGAGCCATGGCTCGAAGCTGCCTCCAGCTCATCTTAGACCTCTGCCTCGCCTCCATGTCCCTCTCCTTTGCCCTCTTCGTCTTCGGCTTCATCGCCTGGATCCTCGGCAGCATCGCCTTCCTCAAGAATGCCACGTCTCTGTAAGCTTCATTCATGGTTCCCTCTCCCGAATCCCCCGCCCGCTGCAGCCAGATCCGGAGAGAGAGAGAAATTCGGAGTGGAACCCGATCGGCCAGTTGCTGGGGGAAGAAAAAGAAATAAAAACGGAAGAAGGAATGATGCTGCTCAGAGCTAGCCTTTGGGACTCCCATTTTCAAGATGCAGAAAGCTAGCCCTGGTATGCTGCTCAGCCATTTGTTTCCAAAAACCGTTTCTGTTTTATCTGGATGGCTCTGGATTTCTGGGATGCACGCAAGGCGCTCACTTTTTATCTGTAGTAGGTTTGAAAATGCCGAATGTATCTATCTATGTGTGTCTGCAGACATGCATGTTTGAAATGTTTCCAAACATGCATAGGCACATGCTTATTTATGCATCTACATATGGATGCTTATACCTGTATTTATTCCTTGCCTTCGAGTTGATCGCCCATTTTCCATTAACCTTGCATGCTTTTCCTGATTTTGTTCAATGCCATCCCATTTCGTGACAATTGGAAATGCTGCAAATACAAACTCAGCAAATTGTATCCCTATGCAGATCCCTGACTGCTGTTGGAAGGCACCACTATTCTCTAAAGCATGGATCAAGTTCTTGAACTTGCTAATTGATGTGTTAATAATAATGAACTCGCACCTTTCTCTATGGAAATCCTGTAAATTCGGTACATTCTTTCTTCATTTCCAAGTTGTATTAAAAATAAGAAGTCCTCAGGATCAAGTCAAACCTAGCCTTAAACTCGAATTGAGGATACTGTTTTGAAATCTCATTAAGTAGAAGCTACTAATGCAGAAAAACCTTCTGTGTGTTTTAAGGAATAATCAAGAATTTCAATTCTTATTCGAGCTGGAGTGTTTCAATTTGTTTTCTAGGTTGTCATGAGAATATTTAAAGGTCAACGTCCCAGATCAGGTGGATCTAACAACAAGTGTTCAGTATTCTTGAGTTTCTCTTTTATTCAATGTGCCAAACCTATTGGATGATTGGGTGACAATTAAATAGTTGTCACCCTTCAGTTGCTTCTAATGACAAGTGTTCAGTATTCTTGAGTTGCTCTTTTATTCAATGTGCGAAACCTATTGGATGATTGGGTGACAATTAAACAGTTGTCATCCTTCAGTTGCTTAGGTACAATAATGAGATCACCAAATGAATGTTAAAGGAAAAATAAAAAGTTGAGCTAGTAGTAAGAGATATTACAACATCGAGGGCTTACGAGATTAGAACATTTAAAAAGGAAGAGAATTACACCGTCAACTCTATTTATATAAGGATAGAGTCGATGATGAAAGTATGGGAATAATTGAGCCTTCCACTCATCTTTTGGATGTATTGTTTCCTTTGTTCTGGATCTTTTGCTGATTATAATGCTACACATTGAGTTATTGCCGTGTTCTTTTAATCTTGTAATGTTTAAGTGAAGTTGTAGTACATAATTGTATTGAAACACATTTGCATTATGAACGGGAACTTTTCCCACTTGCATGGAGTGACTGAACTCGGGGGTTTATCGTATAATAAAAAAATCGTTATAAAAGTATCAATCATTTGGAAAAACATAACAATTCTAAAAATCATAGCTTTGGAAGAAATTAACAAGTGCATGCGAGTGATTGGAATTTATGGATTCGTATCAAAACTATAAATTTGAGGCCAAATATTTAGCTGTAATGATACGATATTGTCAAATCTCACTTACTTTTTCAAATTTAGTAATCGTTTTCCTATGTGATCTTCTCTCAACCATCATATTCGAGTTAGAACTTAAAGTAATGTACGTAAAGTTAACTTCTTGCTTTGGCACATTGGAACCCCAATCTTTACTGTGATTCAAATTGTCTTGCACTTTTCTACCTTAGGTTAGCTGGCTTCGTCGTATATTAACTATGATTATGTTCTATGTTGCAACAACTCAAAGCCATACATCTGAAATTCAAGGATTTGAAACAAAACCTTGCCATCTACTCCTTCGAAATGACATGTAGGTTCTAGATGGCATGTTTCTAGGCTACTATTAGTTGAGTGAAAGCATCGTCTTTGAAGCATACACCAATGATCCACTCGGTATCGGCATTATTGTACAGCACCATGACAGGGTTGAATGGGGAACATAAAAAAAATAAAAAAATCAAGACAAATACTCTCAAAAGAAAGCTTTAAAATTTTTGTCTTGGAATGAACTCTATAAAATATACCAAGGTATTGGGAAAGGATTGAATATTTAC
>JBBBWG010027867.1:129813-142071 GCA_037176905.1 Azolla pinnata | reverse complement strand
CCTCCCAGCTACTTCTGTATCTTCTCTTCACATATATACATTTCTTCTCATCATTCTCTTACTCGCTCCCGCTCTCTTTCTCTCTCTCTCTCAATCTCTCTCTCTCTACTGTTCATGACAATATTAATGGGACAATGGCAGGCTAGTGCTCCCTTTGATTTGTGCACGTCTCTCATGCCAATACTTTGCACAAACTTTTCAAAGTGTTAATAGGCAAAGGCTTGATAAAGAAATCTGCAAGATTTTCTAATGGCGTTATCATGATTTCTTTTTTCTTTTGCAATTCATGCAGATAGAAGAGAACTTAGGTGATATATATTTTGTGAGACTTGCTTTATATACCCTGTTTGAATTTGCGCAATGTAAGGGGAATTATCTTTTGTAAATGATGGTTGGTGTAGGAGTAATATATTTAGCCCATGTATACATTCTATACAAGTAGGTGCATCGCGATGATCAACCACACACATTCTTTAGTCGCTTCAAATACTTCTATAATATCCGAGTGGTTAGTTGATGTCGCCACCATCGTCTTCTTTGCGGATTTTTTCACGAGACGATCGTACCACCACAAAGAAAACAGACCGAGATGTAACTCCATCCATTACAGGCGAATATGTTTCATCGAAATCGATGTACAGATAGATGCATGCGTTTGACGCGCATGTATGTGTGTGTGCATGTACATATGTACATATGTATGTGTGCATGTATGTATGTACGCATGTATCCGATGGCTGCAGAGTGCCGCATGTGCATACATGCATGTCGCCGCAGTTGTATGCATGCATGCTCATGCATGTCGCCGCAGTTGTATGCATGCATGCTCATGCATGTATGTGTATGGATGTATGCATGCGTGCATGTGTGTATGTATGTATGTATGTATGTATGTATATATGTATGCGTGTATGCATGTATGTATGCATGTATGTGTGGGTATATGCATGTATGTGTGGATGTATGCATGTATGTGTGTGTGTATGCGTGCGCACTGCTCGTCTTTCTCAGAATCAGAAGAAGCAGAAGCATGGCAGAAGAAGCAGAAGCAGAAGCAGAAGCAGAAGCAGAAGAATCAGAAGCAGAATCAGAAGCAGAATCAGAATCAAAAGCAGAACCAGAAGAAGCAGAATCAGAATCAGAAGCAGCAGCAGCAGGAGGAGGAGGAGGAGGAGGAGGAGGAGCATGCTCAGAGTGCCGAGCCTCTTGAAATCTAGCGTGCCCGTAATCGCCCACCATCTCTACCAGATCTCGAGCTTCTCTTCTCTGCTCGAGCAGCAAGTGCAGGCGAAGCGAGGCGTGCTTTTCTCTCCATCTCTCTCTGCCCATCACCATCGCCGTCACCAGGGTTTCTTTTTCTTTCTTTCACACACGAGGGATTTTGCCCATGTCGCTGCAGAGGTAGAGTTCCCGAGGAGTCGACGCTGTTCCGGGGATGTGGTCATCTCCTCCTCGCCCGAGGAGAGGGGAAGGAGCAGTAGCCAATGGCAGGCCCTGCCTCGAAGCCCCTTGTGGAAAGGGCGAGCAGGAAGCAAAGAAGCTTTGCTTGTGGTGAGGGAGCTGATGAGATATGGCAGGGGACTGGAAACAACTACAACAACAGCATCATTATCATCATCTTCATGGAGACTTCACCTGCTAATCCGATCCAAAGTTTCGCGTCTCTTGAAACTCGACCTCCTGGCTGTCCTCAACGAGCTCCAGCGGCTCGAACAGGTCGACCTTGCCCTCATGGTATGTTCTCTGACCTCTATATCGTCTCCCCCATCGTTTCTTCCCTTCTCCTCCTCTTTGTTTTCCTGCAAGTTCAGGGCTGAAACTGCCCATACCTGGAGAGACAAGTCTCCAAGAGTTTGTTTGCATCATGGGGGTGTGATGAGATGTGATGCCAAGCGTTTGCTTCAATGGCATGCTTCTAGTAATGCTAGTATGGTGGAGGCCTGCTGACTGTAAAGACAATCTCTCCCAAACTTATATTTAGAAATTCCTTTCTCAAGGGATTGGTGGCATTACGGAAGTACCTGTAGATGTACGATATAACCTTCTCCCCCGACACAGGTGATCATATTTATTGAAGCTTCAATAATTGACGCTCTAAGTTAGCATGATGTTCGGAATAGATTGCTCAGTGGAAGAGAATAACACCGGGGAAATCACTCATTGTACAGCTTATGGAAGGTGATTGGGTTTACTAAGCGGGTTTTAACTTAGGTATTCAATCGGTGGTTGGCTCGATAAGATTATGGCTAGACTAGCCTGTTTTAGGGATGGTGAGAATGAATGCCATTGCCCTACTCATGTCAGGTTGGGAATTATTAAACCCCACTTTTAACATTTGTTCCCCAACAATGTGATCATATGTAATGGAAGTTCTGTACAGCACTCCTTTGGTCACCCCTTGAAACTTGATGTTTGGAAACACATCGATCAACACCAGATAAATGAAGTGTCAACCAGGAAGTATTTGTATTTGGATCTCGATGATGAGCACCTGTTTTCTCAGAGTTGAGGCCAGTGGTTTGATTCTCGACGAGACGAAGCTGTCTTGGGGACATGGAATGTCACACTTCTGGAAATCATATTTAGTGCTGTTCCGTATTTTGAGAGCCGATGCCGTACGATTGGGTATGACATTTCTTGTTGGAAGCTTGGCAGAGAGCATTCATTGCACCGTTAATTGAAGTGGTTGAATTTGTTTCAGCGAGTATTTGAAATCGAATACCACATCAACACTTTCCTGGATAAGAACACGCACGATTGGCTTATAGTGGAAGGTTAAGGTCAAAATTTCCTGGCTGGATTCCAGTAATACTTTTATCGGAACCGATCTGATGTTCATGGAACAGCTAGCCAATGGGATTTTTCCCTGTCCAGTTTTATCCTGTACATGTTCCCTGTCAGAGTTAGCTATGAGGTGGTTGAGGTTTTTCTACAGCGGGGTAGCAAGCCAGATGGAAGTTGCTGGTCTGTGAGGTTTCTTCTACTATTCCACCCCTTATTTGTTAGTTACATCTGATTTCTGGTAAGCTTCTCTTAAACTGTTCTGTTGATCTGCCTGGGCTTGTCTCCCAGGAGGCAGTATATTTCTGGTACAAGTTCGCAAAGTTTCTCACGCGTTAAAAGACGGTGAATCTGCTGCAGATCTTTGTGGTTGCGAGAAGGGAGCATTGGTACAAGCCAGAAGTGTATTTGTATCGGGACATGCTGAACTGTCTAGGAAGAAACAGGCGGGCGGCGCAGGCACGGATCGTTCTCGACGATGCCAAGAGAGAAGGGATCAAGCCGAGCCCGTCCCTGTGCTCCGAGCTAATGCTTGTGTATCTGAAGCACGGGATGCCATGCGAAGCAGTGGAGATCTTCGAGGAGGTGAAATCGGCTGGCGCATGCGATAGGCTCATCTACAACATTCTCATCAAAGAGCTGCATCGGCTCGGCAGGTTCGATCTCTGGCTCGAGTATAAGAAAGAGTGCAAGATGAGGTTCTGGGGAGAAGAATTCGATGGCACGGGAGCACCGTGATGAGTCACATGCAGAAGAAGAAACTGCAAGATTGATTGTGTATGGAAACCCACCGCGCATTCGACATCTCGTCTCTGATGTCGAATCTGCGTAGGTGTGTATTATCGGTTTTATTGTGGCGATCGGATTCCCCTCGTGCTTCCATTCAATTCTTCTCGAGCAGACATGCTAGAATTTTCCAGGTGCCGAATTTCCTGCCAGGCATTTGATTCCTTTCGCTTCGTGTTTGCGGTTCACATTCTGGAAGCAATTCCAGTCTGGCATTAGATTGTGCAGCTTCCTGATCGGTTGATTGTTTGATTCGCTGGTCCCATTGATGGTAAGCCTGGTTACGGACAATCGAAAAAAGTTCGTTTCTACTGCTACAACTGTCTGGAGTTTGATGTTTGATTGTTGCTCCGTTGATGGATGGTAAGCATGGTTACGGGCGGCTTAAAAAAAAACAATTTCTACTGCTAAAACCGTCTGGAATCTGATGTGAGCACCATCATCATCATCCGTACGAAGTGCGAAACCATGTATTCGAATCTGAGGTGAGCGTCGTCCACTGTACATAAGAAGCGTAAGGATCGATGATGATGATACCTATGATCATAACATTTCAAGCCAGTATTGAATTTTGTCGACATGGTCGACACACATCCGATCGGCCCCAAATTGAGAGATAAAAGCCTGGTCTTGGGCCTTTGTCGAGCCTCGACCCTTCGCTAGATCCACCCCACCCCAAAATCCAACAGTTGAGTCGACAGATCCGCAACTCGATCGAAGGAGCACAACCGACAAACGAAGAGGAGAAGATCGAGAAACGACAAGCCAAAGGGGCAGGAAAAGATGAATGAAAAGATGAATGAAGCAGAAGAAGACTCGGTGGCAGCAGCGGTAGCATGCTCCTCAAAAACCCGTCCGTATACATGCATACAGACAAAGAAAACAGAAGAAGCCGGACGACATACGCAAAGATCAAACATTATAATATTACACATGCGCATTCATGCACGATGGTGCCCGATGAGCGACACCGATCGTCACAATCAGCAACACATACATGCATGCACGCATGCATACATTACATACATGCATGCATGCATGCTTACATACATACATACATACATACATGCATGCATGCTTACATACATAGATACATACATACATACATGCATGCATGCTTACATACATGCATGCATGCATGCAGACAAATAGAAGCCAGACAAGATACGTGATGATGAATTACGCCGGCGCATTCATGTGTGCAATGCATGCATGCATCGTGGCACCTGTTGGGGTATGGCGTCATCGCCGTTAGCAACACATACATACATACATACATACATACATACATACATACATACATACAGGCAAACGAAGCTTAGCGATCAATGCATACTGCCATCAATGGACGAGCGGATCGAACAGTCAAGCGATGGGGACACCGGTTCGATGCATAGACGGAACAGCGGGCACGACGTGATCGCGATCAGGACATGCATGCACTCGCGTCGCGCTACGTACGCATATCTATATAGAATTACATGTATATGCATGCATGTATGTGTGCGTGCATGTATGTAAGCATGCATGCATGCATGTGTGTGTGTGTCTATGTATGCATGCATGCATGTATGTATGTGTGTGTGTGTGTGTGTGTGTGTGCAGTGGGTGGGTTTCGAACCCGGGACCTGAAAGAACCAAAACATGAGCTTTTTTTTTTCATCTTATCTTCTTCTTCATCTTCTTCATCGTCGTCATCTTCTTCTTCTTCTTCTTTCTTCTTCTTCTTTCTTCCTTTCTTTCTTCTTCTTCTTCTTCTTCTTCTTCTGTTGTGCTCTGTTTCTCTGTTCCCCTGGCTATGGCGGACCTTCCCCTGCTCCTCCCTCCCTTCGACTCCCCCCGCTCCCTCCTCTTCTCCTCCCTCGCCTCCCTCCTCCACGCCCTCCTCCCCCTCGCCCTCCTCTGGTGGGACCTCATGCTCTCCGCTACCTCCTCCAAGTACCACTCCTGCCGCCGCATGATCCGCCCCCACCGCTCCCCCCGCTGCTTCGCCGCACCTGCTTCCTCTTCCCCCTCGCTTCCCGGCGATGGCTATGGCGTTGCCCGCCTCGACGGTGAAGAAGCACAAGGACGGGAGCCGCAGCCGCAAGACAGCTCGAAGCTGGAGCTCGCAGATGATGGCGGCGCCTCCGTCTCGGAGACGAGCCCTTCCTCCTCGACCAAGAGGAAACGGATCGATGAGGAGGAGGTCGAGGAGGTTGTTGCCCAGCCATGGCAAAGCGTTACCACGATTTCGGACACAGAACAGAAGGCTCGACCTTCTGCACTCTCCGTCGGAGCAACGGCCTCCAGCATCAGAGAGGATACGCTGTCCTCTCTCCGTATCTCCTCCCTTCTTGGGAATCCCTCTCGTACAGAGCTTCTTCCATCCATAGCTTTGTGTGCAGAGCTTTCTTACCTCTCGCTGCAGAGCAAAGAAGGAGCTTCACCATCATCATCATCATCATCAACATCGCCTTCTTCTTCTTCTTCTTGGTCTGATTTGGCAGCAGTTTGTAAGCAAGCAACCATGGCTGTGACTCATGCCATTATCACGCGTGAAGATCAGACGCTTATGTATGACAATTCCTTGCAGGATTTGAGATTTCTGACAGGATCAAGAAGCAGAAGAAGCAAACAACTGCTTCCATCTGAAGCAAACCTGAGAGTTGCATTTAACCTCTCGCCTGATGCCAGCACGCTCTTACCTGGATTCCGTTCAGGGAGAGAATTAGGCCAAGTGCTGGAGAGCTTGAGCGGCCAAGCTTTCGTATGGGAACAATCCCAATACCAAGCAGCCAAAGTCACTGTGAAGATTGGACCTGCATCTCTTCTGGAAGAGGAAGCCAAACCGTGGCTGCCCATTGTAAATCCTATTTCCTTTGATTGTACAGCTTTAGCTAGCTCTTCTGTAGCTGAAAACCCTAGATATGGCCACATTTTGATGCTGGAGGCAAACCTTGGAGGCAGGAAGATGGTGCAGGATATGGATAGATTCTGCGATGAAGGTGAGGATTGCCCGACAAGCACGACATGCTTGCCGGAGTCCTCATCACTCTCAGAAGGTGATCTGATAACAAAGAACATTGCTGCTGTTGAAGCTTTAGACAACTGTATGAATAGTGATGATCGAAGCATCGATTCCAATGGCTTGTTTCTTGCATTCAATGAGTTCTACACCGCTTATGTCGGAGGTGGCATATCCTATAACACACATCGTGGCGAAGGTTTTGATGATGATGGTATTGATTCTTCTCACAGCAGCCAAGATGACGTGGGTAATAATACCTTCTACACCGACAGAGCTCACAATGATGAAACCAATTCCTGCGATGATGATGATGAAGAAGAAGAAGATGATGCATCTTTCCACGGGAGTCATCCTCTTCACCAGAGTCATCCCTTGAGCAGCAAATTCAATGGTGGAGCGAATCCTGTGGAAGCATTCTCTAATTCCACATGGTTTGATGAAGATGCAATCTTCATAGCAGGACCTGCGAGTGAAGACATGGAGGACACATCCAATCAAGCATGGCTCCTTATTTGACTTCTTTCACAATTACCATGTTCCGAACTGTACATAGCTTCTTAACGTGCACCTGGCGAGTGATTATGCTGTATTTATTTTCGTAGGATTCTGTCATTGGCCCAAATCAGGTCTCGTGCCATTGTGGATTTACATATGAATGGCATGTGACCTGAGTGTCAACAGGATTTATGTTGACACTAATCGTTATTTCACTGTACTAAGTACAAAGTACTGTTTGATAAGCTTGTTGGATTGGTGTAAATGGTATCTTATGTTTGTTTCAGCTGCATGTACAGATTGAAAGCTATGGAAAGTCTAGTATCTATGAGAAAGAGCCAAAGAAAGCCTAACGACAAAACTAACTGCCGGGCATTCCCAATGTAATAAAAGTAGGAAGCCCGGAGAAAAATAGGGCCAATTAACAATGAACTTCAAGGATAAGAGCTGCACAACGACAGGTTAGAAGCTATATTTAGTGCCCTAAAAATCAAGATGGTATGAAATCTGGAGTCTTCTTCTTGAAAAGGAAGTACGTAGAAGCTATATTTAGTGCTCTAAAAACCAACAAATCTTGAGTTTTCTTCTGGGAAGGAAGTACGATGAGACAAAAATTCTGATATATTGAAAGGGGTGAAAACTATATAGTAGATGAAAAAACAAAAACACGAAGAAAAAACAGTGCAACAAAGATTTAGGGTTGGATTATACCAAGAAGACGCCGAGAGGAAATCACCATGTATTGTGAGGTCAAAGCTTGTTTTAATCCAATTAAAGTCCTTTTTAATGCTTAGTTTGCCTTATTTCCCACTCTCTTTCTTCCCTTCATGATCTATCACAATCATCGATCTTCATCCCACCAAATTCTGCTACTGCAAGAAGGCAAAGAAGGTTAACATTATTGAAGATCTACATTTATTTCTGCAAGAAGGCAATTTTTGCAGGATCATGGAAGCAGTGCATTTGAAAGGGATAAGCCATGGAAAAAAATCGAGTCACCTTTCCAGATACTTCAAAACTACCCAGTAGTAAACCTAGCCCCAATGACCTGAGATCAGGCATCAACAATATTGTCCAATGTGGGCAAATGAACCAAACCATTGATGTCAGTACTCGTACAAGATTCACATGAAAAATGAGTGCATTGGAATACGAATTACACTTCTGACTTTACATAATGTTGCGATTTATATGTCGATCTCCTTCTTGCATAGCTCTCATCACTTTCTCTCCAGATTTGAACTTTGCAACCACAAATCATATTGGACTTTTCAATGTCTGCATGAGATTTCAGCTATTAATACATATTCCGAATCTTAGCAATAAACATGAAAGGCTTGTTCCTGCGCTAACCAATCTTCAGAGTCACAAAAACTGGATCTGGAATGCTTATTTCCATATCCGCGTTAACCCTGTGTCGAAACATAACCCACAATAGCATTTTACCGTCGGAGCATATCGACAACATAGGAAGTGCATATATCCGCTAGCAAAAGAGAGCATGCCAGGAGCAACATACCGTAATTGAATCTGCTGAGATGCTTAGCATACTGCCTGAGAAGCATACATGATTCAACAACCCAGAACTCTTGAAAGACGTTCTCTATCACTTTGCTGAGAGCTTCTCAAAGAATGCTGCCACATGCGGATGCACCTTGATACGGCTGGGATCGAAGCCAATAAGTTGCAGGCCATCGAGGTCCTTAACACGAGAGAGGGCCACATATACCATTCCATACTCAAAAGCTCTGGATAGATCAGTCTCAACTTTGCTGAGTGTCATGCCTTGGCATTTGTGAACGCTTAATGCCCACGCAAGAATCAATGGGACCTGTAGTCTGCTCACTACTTCCACACCACCATCTTCTGCCGTCTCCTTCTGAGGTCCTATTGCGATCGCTCCACTGTTAAATCTTACGACAGGCCATAATCCAGATGGATTCACAGCTCTCGCCAACGATCTAGGAAGCTTGCTCTCATCCTCTTGGGGCTCATCGTACCTTGAATGAAAACCCACCACCACCCCCTTGGCACCATTGACCAAACCACGCATAGTATCAAGATTTTTGATCAGCATAACCTGTGCCCCAACACAAAGCTGCAGCTCCTTTTCAAATCGCATGTGATCAAGCATGAATCTGTGAACATGACTGTCTGCTTTGTCCACAGATGTGAAGGTTACAATATTGGCTCCTAAGGCATTGAGCTTCTGCAGATTCTCCTGCTTCACGTCCACTTTTAATGGATACAGCCTCGTGGGAATGATGCCAGTACCATCATCAGGCAACACCCTGAAGCACATCCTGAGGCTTTCGAGCGTCTTCGGGGTTTTTAACCCCTTCCTTATTTCATTCAACATGCCAACAAAGACTCCATCCGACTGTCTGAACACATGCTCGAGTTCGACTTGCAAATCGAAGCATTTCTGCCAGCAATCAGCTTCAAACGCGAAATATTTCTGCGGATTGGGAGGATTAACGGGAGGAAGCTGGTAGAAATCCCCCGTCACGATCAGCTGTATACCTCCGAAACAAGCATTGTTTCCCCTGATGCGCCGTGCCACGTACTCGATCTTGTCGAATAGCTCCCCATCTATCATGCTTATCTCATCGATGATGAGAGCCTCCACGGATTTCCATCTCTTAACCAGATCTTTCTTCCGAAGAATTTTGATGACAAGGCTCTCAGGGCTACCGATTCCTAGTCCGATACCTGCGAAAGAATGCAACGTGGTGCCACCGAGAGCGCAAGCCGCTAATCCAGTAGATGCAGTTACGTAGACCGATCCTTCCTTACACAGAGCCTCTAACACTCTTAAGATGTAAGAAAGGATGAAGCTTTTCCCTGTGCCAGCAGATCCGGTCATAAACACAGACTTCCGGCAGGCCACAGCTTCTAAGACCTTCATCTGCTGCTTGGAAAACCTAACAGGCCCGTCCTCGACCCAGGAAGAAGCGCTCCTCCTCGGAGGTTCATCGCTGGAACCGGCGGCGGAGAGGGGAGTAGCTGATTGAGATCCATTTTGCGGAGCATCTTGCTCCACTTCCGCCATGTGCGCGCACGATCCAGAATGCTCTTCGTGGAGGGCAGAAAGATCCTTCTCCCGGGGATCAGGCCATGGGTCAGTAACAGGGAAGGGATCGAATGCCTGGCTAGAATCTTCTTCTTCACGAGAATCTCTGACGAATGCAATCTGATCTAGCAATGAGGCGGAGGAAGAAGGAACGCCTTCTACTGTACCTCTGCTTGTCGTCGCGGAAGGAAGGCGGTCGGCGGAGCTGGGAGAGTGAAGGGAGGAGCTCCTCCTGTCGCGCCGCTTCGCAAGGGCGATCTGCTTCTGCAGGGCTGCGCGGGCCCGCTGCTCGGCGGCGACGACAGGGTCGGGGTCCATGAAGGCGAGCAGGATTCGAACCTGCGACCTCCTCATTCTCTTCCTCTCTTCTCCACTTCTGCTCAATACATAACAGAAAACCCAAAAAAACAAAACCCTAACCCTAAATGCCTCTCTCCCCTGAAAAACCCTAAATCAAACCCTAATGCTCTAATGCTCCTCCTTCCTCTCTTCCTAAACCCTAAACTAAACCCTAATGCTTCTCCTTCCACTCTTCCTAAACCCTAATGCTCCACCTTCCTCCCTTCCTAAACCCTAATGCTCCTCCTTCCTCTCTTCCTAAACCCTAAACTAAACCCTAATGCTCCGCCTTCCACTCTTCCTAAACCCTAAACTAAACCCTAATGCTCCTCCTTCCACTCTTCCTAAACCCTAATGCTCCTCCTTCCACTCTTCCTAAACCCTAATGCTTCTCATTCCCACTCGTCCTAAACCCTAATGCTCCTCCTTGATCTCTTCCTCAACCCTAATGCTACTCCTTCCTCTCTTCCTAAACCCTAATGCTCCGCCTTCCTCTCTTCCTAAACCCTAAACCAAACCCTAATGCTCCTCCTTCCTCTCTTCCTAAACCCTAAACTAAACCCCTAATGCTCCTCTTCCTCTCTTCCTAAACCCTAAACTAAATCCTAATGCTTCTACTTCCACTCTTCCTAAACCCTAATGCTCCTCCTTCCTCTCTTCCTAAACCCTAAATTAAACCCTAATGCTCCTCCTTCCTCTCTTCCCAAACCCTAATGCTCCTCCTCTGCCCCTAAAACCTCCTCCTTCCTCTCTTCCCAAACCCTAATGCTCCTCTGCCCTTAAAACCTCTAATGCTTTTCCTAAACCCTAAACTAAACCCCAATGCTCCTCCTCTTTTTCCCCAAACCCTAATTCTCCCCCTCTCTCCCCAAACCCTCATGCTCCTCCTCTCTTCCTAAAACCCTAAACTAAATCCTAGTGCTCACCCTCTCATCCTAAACCCTAGACCCTAATTCTCCTTCTCTCCTCTTAAACCCTAATTCTCACCTCTCTTCCTAAACCCTAAACTCTGATTCCCCTCCTCTCTTCCTAAACCTAACTAAACGCTAAACTCTCTCTTCCTTAACCATAAACCCTAATTTTCATCCGTTCTTTCCTACACCCTAATGTTCATCCTCTCTTCCTAGACCCCAATGCTCATGCTCTCATCCGAGAACCTAAACCCTAAAGCTCCTCTCCTCCTAAACCCTAATGCTCCTCCTCTCTTCCAAACCCTAAACTAAACCCTAATGCTCACCCTCTCCTCTACCCGAATGCTCCTTCTCTCCTCCTCCCTGATGTTCACCCTCTCTTCCAAAACCCTAAACCCTCTTCCTAAACCTAACTGTACATGAGAGCATGCACACTCCATGAACCAAATGTGTCAATGCACAAATAGCGTTGAAAACCCTAAACACCCGACACAATGGCAGCTACTACTTTGCACGAGAATCCATTCCGCCAGATTAGTAGTCTTTGCGAACTTCTGCATTGAGCAAGAAGAAGCCCAGCCAGCCACAATTAACATTGTCGGAATCGAAACATACATACACAGAATTGTGTGTAATACACATCAATTGAACACCCGACACAAATTTAGGGTTTTCAACGCACAAATTGCGTTGAAAACCCTAAACACCTGACACAATGGCAGCTACTACTTTGCACGAGAATCCATTCCGCCAGATTAGTATTCTTTGCGAACTTCTGCATTGAGAAAGAAGAAGCCCAGCCAGCCACAATTAACATTGTCGGAATCGAAACATACATACACAGAATTGTGTGTAATACACAT
>JBBBWG010027867.1:116928-129713 GCA_037176905.1 Azolla pinnata | reverse complement strand
CAAATCCAAGAGCAACATGTACACGCGTCATCGTCGTAACAATGCTCGCTCCCAGGATGATAGACACTACAGTACATGTGGAAAGAATCAATCCACTACAAATGACATGACGCCCGAATGATGGCGTTGGTTAGTTGGTTGGTTAGTGAAGCATTACAAGTAGAGTACATCTCTTCAGCTTGCGAATCATCATCTTCGCTTCAGGAGGAATTCGGTTCCATCTGCTGAGGAAGCAAGTGTTTACGAGACTCGGGGTACAGCCAAGTCGATCGATCGATCGATCTCAATGCTTACCGCTACGTGATGATCGCAAACCAACTCGAGCCAAAGCTTTATGGCACAGGATCCGTGTGTAAACTACCAATGCGACGATCGTAACTATCACCGCAGCCACATCTGGAATTGCTAACGACTGATTCAAGGCGGTTGCAGTGCCCGAGCCACCACCTAAATCTATCCCTGCTTGACTAATGAATTGTACATCCACATACTTCTGCAGTTCTTCGATGTCGATCACTACACTGGCGCAACCTGTCTCTTGGTGGTTTGCTCGCTCGATGACGATGCAGCGGTGGTTGCTCTCCACATCAACAGGACAACAATCTTCTTCGCCACTACTTGCATACAGCTCCATCAAGTTCCCATGGCACCTTTCTCGCAGGTTTGTATGCTCAGCATGGTATGCATTATTGTTATGCACATCAATTACCGTCGATCGTCTCCCCGGTTTGCCTTCACCGCTGCCAAACGACTCTTTCGATCGCTGCATACAGATCCCTTGCCGTTTGATAAGCTCCATGTTGCATGCATCAACCCAACCAGCATTGCATTTGTTGCTATTTCCAGTAGAGCTTTGAGGAGGGGGGTATGGTGGTGCCAGCTGAGCTCTTCGTTGCTGCTGTACAATATGGCGGCGAAGCAGGAAAACCTCTGCGCATTGTTTCAGTTTCTCTTTGCTCTTCATTTCGTGCATCCTTATCGTCAACTGCACAAAAACGGTAAGACATCTTCCTCTTAAAAAAAGCTCCATACAAGAGCCATTGGCACACTATAGAATCCAAGATAAGCCAAGATAAGCATTTGCTAGCCTTACCTCAGTTCCAAGGTTTGACACATTAGATGATGGAAGAGTCGGGGCTTTCTTTGATCGAGTCGAACTGCAGCATGTTTGCACTGATTCTTGCCATACAGGTATCTGCGAAGATGCTGTCTTGTCCCCAGATTGAGAACACGATGATAAAGAAGAGACTCCACCCTGTGCTTGACATGCAAATCTTTGCATTCCATCAATTTGATTATCTGGAAGAAGTTTTGAATGTATATCATCACCTAAACGATCGAGTACTATACGGTTTTCGATCTGTTCTGTATCACCGTTTGAGAGCTCGGAATTCGGCAGATCAACCTTTTTCACAAGCACTTTACAGTATGGTGAAAGGGCAAGAGCAGGAAAAGCTAATGGTAGGGGGTGCAGATCCTGTAAGCAAGTGTCAAGGCACTCTTCCAAATCATCGATTTGTATGTTGTTCCATTCTTCCTTGTTCCGCATTTTGCTAAGCAATTGCTTCTGGTTTCTCCATTGCTCAGGTGGCTTTTTTACAGGAGATTTACAGTCTTCTGATACTCTTCCACCTCGATAAACTTTGGGAATCCTCCTCAGACGATATTTCTGTTGGTGTAGGTAGAGCACGAGCATTCTTCTCTTCAAGTTTACCATCCTGCTTGCATATCTCACTCCTCTCTGTTTTTTCTCGGCTGATATGATCTTCTTAGGCATCAACTCTTGCAAATCACATAGATTACAAATTATCAGTGCCTCCGTTGAAATTCTTTTACATTGATCCAGATAATCTTGTAACTTTGCACATGACAGTTTCAATGGATCACCATGTCTATTTGTCTTTATGATCCTGCGAAGCTTCTCGAGTGCTGACTTTGACCTACACATATATCTAGTTCTTGGGGCCAGACAGATGTTCCTGTGTGTTTTTGAGATGCTGATATTGATAACTTTTGAAAAATAAATCATTTTCCGAACTGTGTGCTTCCCAAATCTCACAGGTTTCAGAGATTGATTTTGCTTCACACTGATTTTCCGAACTGTGTGGTTCCCAAATCTCACAGGTTTCAGAGATTGATTTTGCTTCATCAGTGTATGGAACTGCTCCTTTGTTTCACCTTCTCGCAGCTCTTCTATTTCTTGCTCCGCTGCTATTTCCTCGTGTGGTAGACTAGCTTTCGCATACTGCCCCACGCCTTTATCAGATAGCATTCTTCCTTGCATCTCTTCTTTATCATCTATTCCTCCTTGCTGCCGGTTCATCCATGCTGCGATGGGCTCTTTGCCCTTTTCTTTTTCACATTCTTCAACATCAACCTTTCCATCCTCTTCTTCTTCTCTTCCAGAAAAGGAAGGAGAGGTAGCACTGTTACAATAGGACCACAATCTATCTTCTGAGCATAGATCTGGAGTGGCCGGAGCTTCAGGGGATTTTAATGGGAAGCCATCAGAAACAGTGACAAGATCGGTAATGTCTCCAAGGATGTTCAATGCATGACGAATATTTATGTGAATATCTTTGCTATGATGAGAATTTAAATAAAGAGAGGCACCCTCAGGATGGATTCTGGAGTCCAATGTAGTAGAAACGCTCCGATCAAGGCTTAAAGACTTCTGAATTGGATTAGAACCTAAAGCAACTTCATTAGAGTCCATATTCATCTGCATTGACTTGAGATCATTCTGGATTGTCATTATCGCAGAGTCCATTAGTTTTCCTACACTAGGATCTCGAAGATATTCTTCCAAAACCTCACATTTATTATTAGGTCCTTTCTCATGCAGATGTTCACATCCTTGCGGAGATTCTCCGATTCCTGGAAACATTTCTGCATTACTTTCCATAGACATGGGTTCCATGGGTGATATTTGCTGAGTTTCTTTTGCTTTCATGATACTTGCATCTGCCATTGACATAGACCATATCTTCATGGATTCCTCTGTTTGTAGAATAGCTTCCATAGCGTTTACCACCTTTTGTGGAGTGGTTTCTACAGAAGTCTTTTTCTGAGGTTCGCCAGTTTGTGGAATAGTTTCCTTAGCTTTCTCCATAGAAAAGGGAACCCCATTTGACACTTGCTGATACTCCCCTTCTTTTTTAATGCTCTCCACAAAATGTTTCGCAGAGGACGTGTGTACAGGTGATACTATTTGAGGTTTGTCAGTTCGTGGAATGGTTTCCATAGCATGTTTCATCTTCAATGAGTTCAGAAGTGATATTTGCTGATATTTCCCTGATTCTGTAACGCTTTCCCAGAAATTTTTCACAGTCAAGGAATCCACTAATAAAACTTGCTCAGATCCGTCAGTTTGTGTAACGGTTTCCACAGTCTTTTCCCCAGAAATCGGGTCCAGATGTGACGGTTGCTTTGATTCCCCTGGTTGCATGATGGTTTCAATAGCATGAGCTGCAGAAGAGGATTGTGCAAGTGATACAAGGTGAGATTCTCCAGCTTTTAGGCTAGATTCCACAGCATTTTCCACAGAGACTGAGTTCAGAAGTGACACTTGTCGAGATTCTCCTGTTTGTGCTATGCTCTCCCTAGAACTTTTCGACGGAAAGGACTCCACAGGTGATACTAGCAGAGATTTTTCGGTTTGTGAAATGGTTTCCACAACATTTTCTATTTGCAGACTGGCCTCCGTAGCACTGTCCACAGATAAGATGTCCTGAAATGATGCATGCTGTGATTCCGATGCTCTTAGTGAAATGATTCCGATGCTTTCACTAGCATTTTCCATAGGCAAGGGTTCTATCAGGGATCCTCTATCCGTTTGAGGAATGTTCTGCATACTGCATCCAATAGACAAGGAGTCTATATGCGTGGCTACATGGCTTCCAAGTAGTTGTCCAATTTGTGATACGCTCTCCACAGCAGAAAGGTCCTTCTTAAGGTTGCTCACATGAAGATAGTCACAAACATGCTGAGGTTGCTCTGTTTGTGGACTGATAGCCAAATCATCTTTCATTGAGGAGGGATCGATCGAGGTATTTACAAGTACTAGGGTTGAATGCACTGTTCGGGAGGAGGTTCCCACGGTATTTTCAACATCCCCTGTTTGTGCTGCTTTATAAATAAAGGTTCTTGTGGCTTCTGATTCTGATATGTTTTCCATTGCCCCTTCCATATGACCTGTTTTTGGTATGCTTCCAGCATCCTTTGTCATATACCCTGGTTCTGATCTACTGCCTTGAGAATTTCCCACATCTTCTGTTTGTGACGACATGGTCTCCCACGCATGACATGGCTTTTCCACATCATTTTGCACATCCTTCGTCTGCAGTATGTTATCCACGCTATTGAGAACATCCCCAGTTTGTGAAAGACTTCTCACCACCATTTCCAGATCCTCTATTTCTGACATATTTTCCTCTACATTTGTCGTATGCCCTGTTTGTGTTAGGTTACCCATTACATCTTCCACCCCTGCTCTTGACGACGAATTTTCCACATCCGGTATTTCTGGCACATTCTCCACATCCAGTGGCTCTGGCATGCTTTCCAGAGCCAAGCCATCTCTGAAAGACTCCACAGCTTCCCATCGAGGATGGAGTGTGCCATTCAGATCTATACCTAAGCCCTTTGTCGCATCGATTCCTCTTTGCTTGCAACAAATTGGAGATGAGCAACCTCTTTTTGGATCGCATATTCGGATGAACTGATGTGTGGCCCTGCAAGTGGAGTGCAAGACTCGGAGTTGCACATCCCCGGAGAGGATATCATCTTTGAAACCTCGGGAAACGGATCTTTCCGGCGGCCGCCTCGGAAGCCCGCAAACAGAACCAGAGGTTTCCATGTCTTTTCTCTCTTCCCTGCACGATGCTCTAGAATTACATAACGAAGGGGAGGAAGGAACGACGGGGACGGAGAGCTCCCTGGCCTATACAGCACGAAGGAGGAGGCCCCAGACGGTCGATGACCAGAGAATCGCCATCAGACGGAAGCTGAGAAGGAACAGGGGAGTGAAGACGGAGATGGGTTCTCGCTGAATCGCTGGATCTGGTTCTCCTGCGCCATCTCTCTCTGCTGCCGCCATCGCTGTCTCTGTTCTTCTGTCTCTGTTTCTTCCGTCTCTGTCTCTCTTGTTGTGTTCAACCGTTGGTGTTTAGAATTTGAACCTCTAACCTTACTTAACTTCACCTCCTGTTAATACTCTTCTTAATTACATCATTAGCTTAATTACGTCATTAGCTTAATTTCGTCATTAGCTTAATTACGTCATTAGCTTACTTACGTCATCAGCTTAATTACGTCATTAGCTTACTTACGTCATTAGCTTAATTACTTCATTAGCTTAATTACGTCACTCGTGTTCTTAGTTAAAAACCTTGCATTAGGTACAAGACCCGATTGCGTCATCGATCAGATGATCGGCTGGCTAATTTGCCAATGTTTGCCAGATCCCCCGTTATTAATCTGAACTGTCTCGCACGGATGTACTCGGCGAGTCGGTTCGGTTTTTACTGCTCTTCTTAAATTCGAGTCACTGGCAGCACGATTAATCGCTCGTGTCAGCTAAACCCCTTTGCGAAATACCTGTGGCCGATGCATCAGCATCAGACGCTAACTGGCGGACGAAAGCCCAGATCCGATTGGCTGCGCTTGCGAAACGTGGAAATCTCGATCGCCCGACTTTTGCAGCTCGGAATGCTATGCCCACGTTGCATATATATATATATATATGCGATTTCGGGAGATTTGACATCGTTGCGGTTTGAATCACGAAAAACATGTCGCGGTCTTGCATGTTCGGGAGCTAGCGAATTGGGAACCCAAGCCGGTCTCCGATCAGGATGCTTCTCAGGAAAGTTTGTCGATCCTCTAACGTTTCGTCGTGCTTGGCATTGGCATCTTTCCTCAGGGTTTTATCATCGATTCCATGCACTCGAGAAGGGGAACTCGATCGTCCCGGAAAAGAAAAGCCAAGCGAGAATGTTATCGGCAAGACTCTGTTCCGGTCGACGCATTCGAGCCATTTCTTCAACTCTGCAACAACTCCATTATTTGGATGGAGGTACGACATGGCTCGTCCGGAGCCACACACACACAAAAAAAAAAGCCCTCGAGGTTTGTATGGAAAATGGTCAATTTTTTTCTCCTGTGGCCGATTCCGATCAGAGGCACTATACGCGAAATGCTCGATCTTTCCTCGGGATAAAAAGGTTTTATCTGGCAGCTTGTACACAGCAAAAAATCGGTCTATTTTTCCTCCTGCGGCCGATTCTGATCAGAGGCAATATACGCAAAATGCTCGATCTTTCCTGGGGATGAAAAGGTTTTATCCGGCAGCTTGTACACAGCCAAATTTCCTTTCCGGACAAACCTGAATTTTCCGGGTTCTTTTTGTTCTTCGCTTTTACTGTGTTTCGTAAGAGCCCTTCCCGAGATCCCGAAAAACGACACAGCCGGCTCTCGGTACGCCTTCCCCGTTACTGTTTGACCGAGATCGTCTGCCCGGGGGTGCTCGGAGTTGGATCATCTCCGCGTCCGCCTTCGCCCGACCGTTTCTGGAATCTTCCGAGAGATAGCAGCTTCCCGGAATCTTTGCTTCTCGAAGATTCCAGAAGCATCTCGGAGATTCCAGAAGGCCTCCTCCCTCCAACCGAGCCTCCAGCATGCGTGGTGTGAAAGCCGCGCATGCCTACGTGGCGTGGCGGGAGCTGACGTGGCGTGGCGGGAGCCGACGTGGCGTGGCGGGAGCCGACGTGGCGTGGCGGGAGCTGACGTGGCATGGCGCCGACAGCTCAGCGCGGATAAGGGAAGGCGGGAAAGCGCTCCACGTCTGCATCTTCTCTGTCGCCGAGATCGAAGCGAGCGCTATGCTCTGTCTTCCGCCATAGCTATGGCGCTCCTAGCTCGCCCTTTCCCCGCTGCTTCCCGCTCCCCGACGTCCTCCGCGCCCCTCCTCCAGTTCACCTCCCTGCCGCACCTCCGCCTGATTCGATCCGCTCCGCCGGCGCCCCCCAATCTCCATCTCAGAACGCTTCTCCACGTAGTTCGCGCATCGGCCAACGATGAATCGGAGCCGAACCTAGTCGTCCCCAAGACGACGATCGCAACAACTCCCACGCCCGCAGAACAAGCAGAAGCATCAGCATCAGCAGCAGCAGCATCAGAAGCAGAAGCAGAAGCAGAAGCAGAAGCAGGTGCGGTGCCGTTTCCGAGCAAGCCAACCGTTCCTAGCGGCGGCAATAGCACTACCAGCACGGGTGCCGTCTCCCTGAGCCTGGAAGATGTGAATCCCGTGGGCTTGGGCCGAAGGTCTCGGCAGCTGTTCGACGATGTCTGGCGCCGATTCACCGAGCTCGGTCAATTGACCCGATCCCCGCGAGGAGATGAAGAGTTCGACGGCGTCTTGGTCGGTGGACCCATGTGCGAATTCACCATTCCTGGGGCCGACACCACCACAGTTCTTGTCGCTGGAGCTACCAGTAGAGTTGGCCGCATCGTCATCCGGAAGCTTCAGCTCCGGGGCTACAAAGTCAAGGTAAAGTGGACGTAAAAATCCATTCCTCATTTCCCTCTGCTTTCAATGCTTTTCTGGATCCTAGGCAATCAGTGTTCGATCTTTCCTCGGCCTAGACACTCTCAGTGTTTGATCTTCATCGGCCTAGATGCTCTCGGCATTGGCCTTATGTCTACCTTATGTCTTCACCGATGTTTGGCCATGTGAATGAATGGTAGGAGGTCATGGCTGGAAGTCTTGCTCTGGTCCATCTGATGATCTGCTTTATGTTTTTGTTGTATCTCTTCTTCGACATCGGTGATGTGCCAAAAGAGATATCGACAAATGGGCATGTACGTATGGCTGGGCTTAGATCTGATAATGGCCACGAATATCGCACTTGATCTGATCCCGTCCGGTCTCATTGTATGCCAAGGACAACTTTCACGGTGTTCTTAGTAAATGGGCACATGCCATTTTCCATTTTCTTTGAGAAGTAATGGCCAATGTTGCTTCGCTCATTGCTCGCCAGACTCAGTCTCGTTTTTCTCCTTATCCAATAATAGATCCCAGAAAGTAAAAAAGATATTGCCTGCACCATGATCCGATGTAGTCTTATGTAAATTTGTTGTGCAAAAAAAAAAAAGAATGCACACTTCATGTAAAAAAGAATTCTCAAAAGGATTAGCTTGTTCAGTGCTATTTGGTTCAGCCAGGAGTGTGAAAAATTATGATGAGTCCTTGGACTTCTGAAATTCTGTTTAGATACTCTTCACTTTACCGTAAGATCCTTTTGCATGGAATGTCCAGGCGTTAGTTCGGAATGCTGACCCTGAGATCTTGGAGACATTGCCAAGATCCGTTCAGGTTGCAGTGGGTGATGTCGGGGAGCCTTCCACACTGAAAGCTGCTGTTGAAGGATGCAACAAGATTATCTTTTGTGCGAGAGCACGGTCTAATCTCACTGGAGATCTCAACCGAGTTGATCGTTTGGGTGTCTACAATTTGACAAAAGCTTTCCAGGTTCTTGTTTTTCCATTCCTTTCCGCACAATTTTGATGTTTTCCACACAGCCAGTTTGTAGAACCCCTGCATGGATACCTGAGCTCTATTTGAATGCTGCTATCTTGCATTTCTTTTGTGAGCTTTTATCCCAAAGTTTCCATGCAGCATTATTATATGTATCACAAGAAAAATATGGTTTTCTTGAGTTAATACCGTAAGATCCTTGCACGGTAGGACTACAATCACAGGATGGCTCAAGCGAGGGCTGGAAAAAGTAGCAAGAGTAAGCTTCTTATATCGAAATTTAGTCAGCCAAAAGAGAGGGAAGCTTGGACTGTATCTAAAGGAACATACTTCACGGATGATATTGCTGTCAAGTTTGATGGAGGCATGAGTGCGGATCTTCAGATTGAGGAGGATGGAAATGCAGTTTTCTCAGGTATCCTACCTAGTTTGACATTCTGATTCTAACCCCTCATCATATGCTTTAGTTTGCTAAGGAACACGAATATGGAATACTTTGTAGGTTATGTATTTACAAGAGGTGGCTACGTAGAGATGATGAGGAAGCTTTCATTTCCAGCTGGTATTTCCCTGGATAGGTACTTTGATTAATCCATCAAGAGTTTAAGTCTTTATGATCAATTGTAGCACTATCAACAAAATACATGCCTTTGAATCGCGATCTCCAGATATGAAGGCCTGGTCCTGTCGGTGTGCGGAGATGGAAAAGTGTATAGCTTGATACTAGAAGCATGCTCCATGGATGACCCCTCCCACAAAATTCTTTATTTTTCAAGATTTACCACCCGGCTTGGCTATAGTAGGGTGAGAGACCAAAACATAATTCTGTTTAGTAGTTTTTTGGAGATAATTAAAAGGAAAACGTCTATGTGCACAGTACGACTCCTCTAAACAACCCAATACAACATAGTCCATGGGTGTGCTAGAAAGTGTCGAACAGAACAGGACAACCAGTAGGAATCCTAGCAGAATCCAGAAGGTTATCATTCATTAAAAGGAAGTTCTGGAAAACAATGCAGAACCTTTTAGAAACTTCCAACATTCATTGAAAGGAAGTTTTATTTACTTATAATGACTTTTCATGATATCAAGCGCCATGTCATCCTTCCATTTCTGCAGGTGAGGGTTCCATTTTCCTCTTTCCGACCAGTTAATCCCGACGACCCAGCATTAGATCCTTTCTCGGTGCACACACTGGCCATTCGATTTGAACCTCGAAAACAGGTCTTTAATTCCTTCGGTTTTTAAGTTAGCTTATTTCATTCAATATGTTCACTTGTTTTAATGATAGGATTTCATGTTGCTCACATGATTTGAACTGAAAATGCTTTTGCAGAGGCCTCCCCCTGTTCGAAATGGGAGTACAGCTCCATCAACCATCAGAGATAACAATAGTTTCAAATTGGCGATAGATTATATTAAGGCCTTGCCGGTAGAATGATGCTATTCGAATATTTGTGCGAGTAAAAACAATTGAGAAATTAGAGGCATGATACCGAAAACTCAAACCTTGTTTTCATGGCATGTTCTGTCGGACAGGGTGGCCAAGAAACAGATTTTGTGTTGCTCTCGTGTACTGGAGCAGGACTCAATGACGACGAGCGTGAAAAGGTTCTCAAAGTTAAGCAGGTATAGGAAAAAAGGAAAATTTCCATAAACAAAACACAGTTAAAGCCATGATTCTCCAGAGACACTAACTGTTAAAAGCATCCAAAAGCAATTTATGAAAGATTCGTCTGTCAATATGAAATCTAAGGGAGAAGCTTGAAGTGACAAACTTGATGTCACAAGACATAGTTTTTGATATTACAAGCAGCTTATGCATTCGAATTCTAGAATTTCAATTGTAACCCAAATCAGGTGAATGTGGGAGTTTCTGGAAATCGGTTCAAACAGGGGATGTGTAATAGCGATGCTTCCATGTAATGCATTTAGCAATGTAAGATGTTTTCTGATAGGGCTTGTGTGCAAAACTCTTTTGTTCTCTGTCCTATGCAAGGCGGGAGAGGCTGCCCTAAGGAACTCGGGACTTGGATACACGATCATTAGGCCAGGGCCACTACAGGTATCTGCTTTTGCAACCTGTATGATTGTGTGACCCTATGCTGCTCGAAATGTCCTTACGCTACAGTCATGATGCGATCGACAGGATGAACCAGGGGGCCAACGTGCTCTCGTCTTTGACCAAGGAAACAGGATTTCACAAGTTAAGTCCTCCCTTGGAGAGTGTGCTCAATTGTAGATTCTATATACAAGTCTCACTCATACTGAGTGATGAGCTTCGTATGCATCTCGCAGGGAATAAGCTGTGCGGACGTAGCTGATATATGTGTCAAGGCGTTACACAATCCAGCTGCGCGCAACAAAAGCTTCGATGTAAGCCCTCTGTTTGAAGACACCTCAACTTTGTTTCAGCTGATTCTAAAAGTGAAAACTGCTTAAATTCACAGTTATTACCTTCTTCTATGCTGCAGGTATGCTATGAATATGTGGCGGAGCAAGGACAAGGACTGTATGAGCTTGTAATCTCTCTCTCTCTCTCTCTCTCTCTCTCTCCCCTTATTTTGCATGATTTAATGTATTTAATGGCCTTTTTACCATTTTTTGCAAGGTATGTATTATGCATCCATCACTTGGCTTTGTGTTTCTGTTTGCATCTGTTCTCCATGCTGCAAGCACCAGTATCTGTCACTGCCTGAAATCATATCCGAGACATGTTTGTACTTGATCAAAGTAGCCCAGAAATGCCCCACATTGCCAAAAACACAAAGCACAAGACATTGTTTTTGTTGAATGCATTCATGCTCGATGCGTGATCAAGCTCCACATTCTCATAGAGTTTTAGGGGGAGCTGATCATGAGTCGACACAGAAAGGGTAATGGATGAAACAGGTTTCCATTGGAATGATAGCAGCATAACTGGTATTTGAAATCAGATCAGTGGAGAGATCTATGCTTGTGATTTGTTCATTCTGCTGCAGCTTCATGTTTCTCTGTTGAACATACAGGTGGCGCATTTGCCCGACAAGTCGAACAACTATTTGACGCCGGCATTGTCTGTCTTGGAGAAGAACACATGATGCTCTCCTACACATAGATTCCTGGAATGCTTCTTACCATTTGGAAGAATCATGCTTGTACCAATCAATTTGTGCTCCGGAGGAAATTCGTATACCAACAAAGGTGGGTGATATATGCCCCCTATCTCTCGAGCAATAATAATAAAAAAAAGGCCAAATTCATCGAAGACTACAGAAATTTGTATATTTTGCAAAGGCAATGTATATAGAGCGCGGATATCGAGGCACACGCAAATCTGTCATTTGTAATTGGAAATCTTTGATTATGGAAGGGAGCCTTCAGAAAATGTCTGGTTCGTGAGCTGCCTGTTTTTCGTCCACTCCTGTTGAACCCCAGGGCATTGTGTTGTGACATATTCTCCAAGTGGATTAATAGATAAAATCGATGTGTTGAATACATGTTTTGCCGGTTCTGGCTACAGCTGAAAACTAGAGTGCCATTTCGTTGCGAATAATATAGGAATAATGTGTTGTTTTAAGCTAAGAGACCTAGACATTTATATGAGCTCTAGTTGGTTCAAATCACATAGGCAAGCGAGCAGAAGATTATCGCCGTAATTGTGCCATATCAACATATCTTCGAGATTCATAGATCTTTTTCTATCTCAGCTATCACACAGGAGGGAGTAGAATCGGGTCTAGAAAAGGAGGAGCGCCATAGTGCGGCATCGAGCTTGGGCTCAGTTCGTAGAAATCGATGGTGCTTCCGCAAGCAACCAGCAGCAACTTCGATTTCTGACGGACGATTCACCGTCGGCAAAGCAAGCACGAGATTCGTCTTTCTACAAGCGACGACGACAGCTTCGTGCGAATCGATCGGTATACCAGAGCAGAAAATTTCGCTGCGGTCGATCGGACGATTGTTTCAAGCATTGATCAAACGATTCTTTTCGAGGACCGTTCAGATGATTCTTTCTGAGCGTCGATCGAAACGTTTCTTTTGAGCATCGATCAGATTATAGCCGATTCTTCCGAGCATCGATCAGATTATAGCTGATTCTTCCGCGCATCGATCAGATTATAGCTGATTCTTCCGCGCATCGATCAGATTATAGGTGATTCTTCCGAGCATCAATCAGATTATAGGTGATTCTTCCGCGCATCGATCAGATTGTAGCTGATTCTTCCGAGCATCGATCAGATTGTAGCTGATTCTTCCGAGCATCGAT
>JBBBWG010027867.1:83962-116828 GCA_037176905.1 Azolla pinnata | reverse complement strand
ATCAGACGATTTTTTTAATGGTTTTTTTTTTCTTCACGGTAGTGGAAATTTCGTTCACTATTTGGGGGATTCACTGTCGCTCAACAAGATTTCTCTGTTTCTTCTGCCGAGACTCGTCGATCCGTAGCTATGGCGGAGGAGGAGATCGATTTCGACAACGAGGTCAGCCAGATCTGTCTCTCTCGCTTCCCCTCCCTCATTCGATTTTCTCTGTGTTCTCCTTCTCCGTCTACCATTTTCCCTCTCTCTGCCCTCTCCCCCCGCGGATCTGTTCTTGGGCTTCGTTGTTACGAGCCCGAGACCCGGTCCTCTGTTCTCGCGGCAGATCGTCGCCCTTTAAAAACCCCCTATTTTGTTCCACATCCGTGTGTAAAACCAGCGAATCTGTTCCAGATTTAAGCAGATAGCCGATCTCTCGTGTTGCATTTTTGTTTTTTTTTTTCGTCTTGATTCCGGTGTGGAATGCCGATTCGAAGCCTCGATGTGTGTGCCATGCACCGCATTCTACGTTTTGGGGCTGTTGCATTGTTTGCCATGGCATCTGTGTTGAAGTCCTGATGTGGAATGAGGCAGAATTTCGGAACTGCTGTTTAGATCTGGCTGAAAGGCTTTTGTCATTCCTTTTGTGCAGAGGATATGATAGTTGTAGGAGAGAAACGTACCGCTTGACTAAATATGATAGAGAGACATGTGTAGGAGTTTCCCATTTGCGCTGTAGATTAATGCTCGTAATTTCAAGCTATGTTCTTTGGTTCTCATGGCTTGAAATTACAGAGTCCTACAGCGCATTAGATGGTGAAAGGATCTGCCCTTATACAGAGTTCACCATGTCAAAGGGTTGTTATGGATGTCCACCCCATTCCCCACCTGCCATTGTTTTTGTGTGTTCACAGCCACACCCAAGGACTTGTTAGGGCAAAGCCGTGGCATTGTTGTACATCAGGCAGGCAAACCTGCAGCACTATTGCATGTTGCTTTAGGTGAATTCATCAGAAAAGCTTGATTCAGACATTAATCTTCCGTGAGTTCAGACATTAATGTTCCGTGAGAAAAATTTGAGAGAAGAAAATCTCTTCCATGCATGCAAAGACGGTTCCGCCTCCCAGCATCACAAGCCTGATATTTGGTATGGCTAGAAACACTTATTTGATAGGGTCATAATTCTACCTCGTATTGAAAATTATGCTATAAAAAGGATCATAATTTTAAGCTCTCCACCTCATTCAAGCAAATATCAGTGAGAATGTTGGAGCCACCCCTTTGGTTTAGCCATAGACATCCAATCATAGTAAATGATCACCTCACAGACTTTGGATATTGGTGGGATATGCTGATGATACAAAGGACTATGCTGGCATATTGAATCCTAATGTCACTGGGAACAAACTCCACATCTCAAAACCTTGGGGAAAATTTTTAAACATAGAAGACCTTTGACTAATAAAAACATTTGCGTATTTTTGCAGGAGTTCTTTAAATCAGCAAATCGGTCTGGGGGCTTTAATCCCACGCTGATTGTACTCCTGGTGGTCATAAGCGTTGTGCTTATTTTCGTTGTGGGAAATTATGCATTGTATGAGTATGCGAGGAGAACACTCCCTCCCAAGAAGAAGAAGCCGGTGTCTAAGAAAAAATTGAAGAGGGAGAAACTGAGGCAGGGCATTTCAGCCCCAGGAGAATAGCGTTTTCTCAAATAGTTTGTCGAGAGCTTGCGCTACAAGGCTCTCCTTCTCAACACTTAGAGCTCTGGACTCGTTTATGTGAGGTTGTGACACTACATATAGGGATCTATCAAAATATATATTCTTTTAAATTGTGGCTCACAGGAAGTATCTAAATATGACATAGGTGGAAAACCTAGAACTTCAATTGTATCCAGAGGACAATTTTATGTCGACAGCAGTGCATGAATGTTTCTTGTGCTCGTGCCAAAAGCTATGCTACACAACTAGTAATTAGCGGAAGCACATCTTTTCTGCTCAGTTGCAGTGCTTCCATTTAAGCTGTATGGATTCTCTGTTGCTTGCTGCTTGTTGTGTAGTATGAGGTTTCTATGGAGAGGAAGATCAGTTGGATTACTACTCAAAGAAGGCTGGAGTACCTCCCAAAGTCATCGACCGCAAAACCAGTAAGGTTCATCCCCCTTATCCGATGATCGTGATGGTAACTCAAGAGCCGAGTGCTTGGTGTAGAGGTGTGGATGGTTTTTGTGGGTTTGATTGAAAACCGCACCTTCATTCTTGTTGAGGATTGCATGCATGTATCATCATGTTTGGAGAGAATTCTTGTGTGCTCCAAAACTCATGCTCAAATTCCGTGTTTTCAATCCGTGCATACACGCACATAAATTTCAAGTCTTGCTGCAAATCCAATTTATGTGGATCCAAAAGCCTGAGTGTTAGCACAGAAAAATGAAGCATGAGGAATCCAGTGGTTGTGACAATGGGCCACAGAAATTGAGGCATTCATGCTGTATATATAGCACAATCTAGGTTTGTAAGCATCCGTATAGATTTTGCTCTGTTTGTAAGCATCCGTAGGAAGGAACCGCCAAGGTCTACGTTTACTTTGCTACACTTGGAAGAAAGGCCAATGTAGTGATGGAACAAGAATGTGCAAGCGTAGGAGCCAAGACATGCATTTGTTTGTTTACTCATACTTTCTGTTACCATTGTCGATTGAGTGAACAGTTCGCTGTTTATGGCTAAAACAGTATATTGGGTTTTGCCTGTTCAAATGAGCACTGTGGGATAGCATTTCCCGTAATTAGATTTTAACGCCCAGTAAGTCGACAAGGTATAGATTACCACCTAGTTTTAGTTGATAAAAGTTGATTAGCACCAAATTAAACAGATTATGAGCCCTAAACTCTATTAGTTTCTGAAATTACTAGTGTTTATCAGTTGAATACAATAAGGGAATTGATTAGTAAACAACGATAGAAAGTAGGAAGCAATTTAGTAAATTGCAGTGAGAAGATTACTCATCGGTGAACATGAGAAGAGATAGGTGGGAGCGATTAGTATGAGAAGGCGTTCAATTTCGGTGAACTAGGTGTTAATTTGTAATTTCTCAGTTGAGTAGGTGTTAAAATGTAAGTAATAAACATGGTAGGTGTTTTTTGGTTAGTTTTCTCTAATTACAAGTAGAATCATCTAATGTTCATATAGGAAAAATATCAAGTTGATAATGTCCGGAAAGAAAACGATACGTAACCATAGTGTATATAATGGAACGATCTAAAAGAGAGGAGATAACTGGAATGGAAACCTCATTGACATTGGTTATAAAGGAACGTTTGATCTGAACCAATCCATACGCGAACTTTTTGATCGGAACCAATCCATACGCGAAAATTTTGATCTGAACCAATCCATACGCTAAATTTTTTATGTGAACCAATCCATACGCGAAAGAATCAATTTGATAGCATCGTTGGTCGGACAGATGAGGTGATTTCGAAGAGGCTAGAATTCCTTTTAAGTAGTTGGAGAATTTCTAATTGTTTCACTCGCCAGACAATCTTTCCTCTCTCCCTTAACTAGCTGTAACAGCCATGTGGCGCTTCCGATAGAATACAATAAAAGCTAATAGACATGAGCCCATGATTGTGAGGCCTGCAAAGCACGTCGATAATGTCCGAAATGGGATCCTAAGATTGTGAGGTCAGCAAAGCACCGGCGCCCAAAGATAGAGAAAGAGATGAAGTATCTGTGCCCAGATGCTGGAGACGAACAGGTCCACACGATGCATTGGTTGGTGGCGATTGTGGTCCATTTTTGAATTGTCATTACAGAGAAATCGGTCGATGGAACGAAACAAAAGGATTGGTTCGTGGAGCTGGAGCTCATCGATCGCAAAATCCGTGGATGAACGCACGAACGAATGCACGAATTCTCCCCCTGTTTCTTTTTGCTTTCCTTCCGATCCACACTTCTTACTGCTCGTGGATCAAATCGAGACGATTTTTTTTCTTCTTTCTCTGCTCCCGTGAGATCCATCCTGGAGCCTCATCCTGGTGGCGACGGATGCTGCAGCCGAGCTCACGGATCGCTCGCTCGCTTTGCACGACATGCATGCATGCATCAACACTATATCCTGCTCTCGATCATAGCACTGCGGATGGCATGCATACATATATCTATGCATGCATACAGACATGCATACATATATCTATGCATGCATACAGACATGCATACATACATGTAATGCATGCATCCAGACATGCATACATACATGCATACATATATCTATGCATGCATACAAACATGCATACATATATCTATGCATGCATCCAGACATGCATACATACATGTAATGCATGCATATAGACATGCATACATGTTTGCACACATGAATATCTATGCACGCTGTCAACATACATCCACGCGCGTTGACATCCATGCAGACACCCATACATACTACGCCCATGCATGCATGCATCCATACGAACATCCGAAGCATGCATGCGCACGCATGCATGCATGCATGCACACGACACGTGCATGCATGCATTCCGCACACACACGTGCATGCATGCAAACCAATGAACACATCCATCTACACATGTGTCCATGCAAGCATACAGACATCCATGCATATATGATGTGGTGCATCCATGCCGCGCATGCATCCATACACATCCATGCCTCGCATGCATCCATGCACATCCATGCCGCGCATGCATCCATGCACATCCATGCCTTGCATGCATACATCAAAGTTCTTGGAATTTACGTTTTTGCCCCCTTCTCCTCCGCCTTCACCAGAAACCTGCAGACAAGGCGACACAGGATTAGGGTTAGGGTTTTCCTGCAGATTAGGGTTAGGGTTTTCCTGCAGACAGGGAAGAATGACCTTCTCCTCCGCGAGGTTAGGGTTTCCAGGACGCAGGACGAGAACGCTCCTCCACTGCAGGAGCCTGCTTCAAAGATTAGGGTTCGCATCGCGCCGGTCCGTCGCTTACAACAGATCCTCACACCCCCGTCCTGCGCCAAAGATTAGGGTTTCCGACGGTCGGAGAAGGCCTCCACCCCGTGGGAAGCAAGCAAGCGTCTGGGACCAGCATGATCAGGTTCTGTCTGCGTGGCACACAAGGTTTAGGGTTTTCGTCATCGGGACGAGGCTCTCCCTCTCTCTCTCTCCATGGCCGGAGCAGTGTGAGCTATTCAGCGGCGTTTCCTGCCGATCTATTCGATGATCTATCCACTGCTTCTGGCTCTCTCCGCTCAGATGTCGTTTTGGCACTCGGATTACCCGCAGACCTGAAGCTCGAATCTTTCTTTCCGTTGCCATGGCGGCGTAGATGAATTGTCTGTGGAAAGCAGCAGCAGGAAAGGGGAAGGCTGTCATTCATTATTCCGATCGCTTTCTCCCTTATATCTCCATCGCCATAGCTGGCTGCTGGCGCGTTGTGAAAGCTTCTTTCTGCTTCTTGTTCCGTTTGCAATCAAGAAGCTGAAAACGAAGGATCGCAGTGATGCAAGCGACGTACGTGTTTTCTCTTACTGTCCGATCTCCATGGTTTCTTTTTCACCATAGCTTTTCTTGTCAGAAGAAAGAAAAAGCTTTCGTTCATTGATTCATCATCATCGTCGTCGTCGTCGTCGTCGTCTTCTTCTTTCGTCGTCTATGTACGTACAGCAAGCCAGACAGAGACTAGATATCAACCTGTCAAAAGGGTTTGCTTCATCAGCCCCGTCATCTTGGTTGAAATCCATAGCTTGGATTCACTGTATCGCAGATAATTTAGGGGTTCTGACGGCGCCATACTGTACTGTTTCCTCTCTTCTTCATTCTCTGTCTGGTCTGTGCACCAATCCTTCTCCATAATTTCGTTCTTGCTCCATCTTTCCACAGTTCTGCTCAGCGTTCGCTGTTCATCTTTCTTATGCAGTTATCTCTGTAGAAAACAGTCCATTTTTCACTGCTGTATTCCGGTGCTACCATGGCTTCTGCAACAATCTCTGCAGACCTCACAGTATAGTTCTTGCTGAAACCTCTTCTGCCTGCCCCAGCCTTTCTTTTTCATCTTGATCTCTTAGATTCTGTTCACCATTTCACCATCATTGTTGCTTCTTGCTCGTGTCAAATCACGTTCCCTCTTCTTCTCATCCATTGTATCATCTCCAATGTACTAACTACTTGAGCTGTTGATCTTCGATTCCTTGAAACCCTAATACTGGACCTTCTCCGCTTTACTCGCTCAGCAGCATTGATCTCATCTTGGAAGGATTCCAACCATCCAAATCTTTCATTCATCTGATGCTACATTGCTGGAAGGATTACAACCTTTCTCTTCTTCCGTTAGCCACAGTTTCCTCTTGAATTTTCTGCTGCAATCTTGATGTCTGCCTAATATTTCCTCAAAAACTGTCTTCTTAGTCTGTCTCTGATTATACTGTTAGGCGAGCTGATAATCCTCGTCGTCGTCGTCGTCGTCATCATCTCTGCAGAACTGCTGAACCCTTCCTTCTCTTTTACCTTCTCTCTGTTTGTCTGATGCTGATACTTTCTTTATTCCTTCAAACTGAGCTCGACAGGAACTGACAGACTTTTGACCTGCGACCTACTAAACAAAAGCTTTAACTCTTCTTTTCTCACTGCATCAATGGCTTTACCTTCTCTGCTTCCCAGGATTGCAGGCTAATTAGATCCTTTCCCTCGATTCTCCAATCCTTTCTCTCTTTCTTCCTTTCTCGCTATCGTTTTCTTTCTTTCTCTCTCTCTTTTCCCTCAGCTCGCCCAAGGTTTTCCAACGAATTTCTTCTTCCTGCTCTAACATCTTCCCTGCGGGATTTCCTTCCTAGCTTGCTCCTTCCAGATCTGTCTTCTCCACTCTTCTTCAATCATCTAACTGTTCATCTGCTCGTAATCTTCTGCATCAATTCCATCCCTCCCTAAGCATCTTGTCCGGTCTCTGCCAGTAAGTCACTGTTTATTGAAATATCTGGCTTGAAAGCTACTCCGTGTTGAATGAAATCTGTGTCTTGAGCTCCTCAAAAATCACAGAGGAATACCTTGGAGAGAACCGGATAAATTACAGAAACATTCTGCAATTCTACTGGTCATTCCCGTCATGAAAGAACTCACATCATCCAAAATGGACCAATATGAAATCATGGAACAGATCGGTAAAGGAGCATTTGGCTCTGCGATTCTCGTCTACCACAAGCAAGAGAAGAAGAAGTAAGGTTCCATCGCGGTTAAAGTTTCCTCAAAAGTTTATGCATAATTATAACCCGAGACCATAGAAAAGAGTAAACTTTCGGATGATTTGTAATGTTTGAACCTTGAACCAGGTACGTGTTAAAGAAAATCAGGCTGGCAAGACAGACTGATAGATGCAGGAGGTCGGCACATCAAGAGGTGAGATTCAAGTCTTTCTGTGATTTATTTGGATTGATCATGTGTTTCTGTCATCATTGCATACGTTTCCATTAAATTGCCTCCTCTTCTTGCAGATGGCATTGATTTCTAAAGTGTCACATCCTTACGTTGTCAAATACAAAGAATCTTGGGTAGAGAAGGCAAGAGAATTACAGCTCCAAATGATTGTGATCCTATGATAGCATTGACTTTTTGAGCTAAACCTCATCCTTAATTTTGATGCCGATTGTATATTTTATTTTATTTGTGTTATTGCCTGCAGGGCTGTTATGTCTGCATTATCTTATCCTATTGTGAGGGTGGTGACATGTAAGTTGCTCATTTTCAATTACTGGTACGCTATTGCCCATGCAAGGAGATCGATCATATTCTGAATACTCCTTGTATGCAGGGCTGATTTGATTCGAAAATCTAATGGAGTTCACTTCCCAGAAGAGGTTTGCACACTTTTTCTGTTGAATGCATTAACAATCGCCGAAGTGGAATATGTCTTTAACATAAACTTTTTTGGTTCCTTTCTTTGTCACTGTATAGAAACTTTGCAAGTGGTTAGTTCAGTTGCTATTGGCTGTGGAATATCTTCATTCCAACCACATTCTCCATCGTGATCTCAAGGTGGGCATTACTACATGCTATCGTTCATCTGGTAAAATTCCTTTCTTCGATGTAAATCTAACTATTGTGGAACCTTCAATTGCAGTGTTCAAACATATTCTTAACTAAGGACCAAGATATCAGGCTAGGTAAGATAATATGCAAATCAATGTAACCAATGGAAAAACCTGAAGTTGTTTCAGAATCCTGATGTTAAGCCTGTAAACCTTGCATAACAAATTTTATGCATTCATGAAACTTTTGGTTTACAGGAGATTTTGGTCTCGCAAAAATGATGAAAGAAGATGATCTCACTTCATCAGTAAGTGCCCTGGAACCATAGTTTCGTTTGTTGTTCATCATCTATTTGGGGTTGTAAATCCTTCTTTGGCTCTATGTGTTCAGGTTGTTGGGACACCCAATTACATGTGTCCAGAGCTCCTCGCAGATATCCCATATGGTTTTAAATCCGACATATGGTCTCTGGGTTAGTTTTTTAGCATCTAGATGGCTCATATGTCCATTTTTGCTGTTGAGTGGCTTACTGACATAGTGTATTGAATAGGTTGTTGTATGTATGAGATGGCTGCACACAAGCCTGCCTTCAAAGCTTTTGTAAGTTCATTTTATGAGTCCTTTTTGTAAATGTGATATAAATTGTAAGTTTTAGTAAGACCAGAATTTCTGGTGCTTCAAGCTTATGCATGCTGCTGAGTTTTTTATGAAACTGAAAACGTGCAGGACATGCAAGGGCTGATCAACAAAATTAACAAATGCATTTTCAGTGCTTTACCTACAACCTACTCTGCACCTCTGTAAGTTGTCAGAAAGGTGTAGAATTGATACCTTATTGTTTTGTGCTACAATAATCTGTGTATAGTTCTCTTAGGTGAGAAGATGTTTCTTAGTGTGGCCTGATTCTGTCACTTTGTGCAGAAAGGGAATAATCAAAAGCATGTTAAGGAAGAATCCAGAGCATCGGCCAACTGTAAGTTGCTTGCCAACAACTGATGATGTCGTCTTCTTAAGGTTTTGCTATAACCTTAATGTTCTGTGACAGGCCACTGAATTGCTCAAGCACTCATACATTCAATCCCTCGTAGCCAAGTTTCAATTGTGTGCTAGTCTGCATAATAGACTAGGTTGCAGATCTATTCACGATTTTGAAATAGATGATGATATGGTGGACGAAAGCATTTACAGTAGTCCTATTAGTAGTATGACCAGGAGAAGTACTGGAAGGTATGGGTATGGCTCTGCAAGGATGGCAATGGCAGAAACAAACACGTTTGAAGTTGATTTGAATGGTATTGAACCCTGTGATTGGCCTCTGTTCCACGATGAAAAACATGTGTCACAATCTTCCAGTTTTATTCTCTCAACGAATGCCACTAGTGATCTTAACCGCACAGCATGGATGGATAGGCTAGACCAAAAAGGTTTGGATTTCGCCAATAAAATGGAGAACTATGATGGCCGTTATAAGAATGTGGAGACAAGGACTGGTCCAGCTACATCTAGACATGTCACTAAAGGGATTTCAACAAAGATGGACTCTAGAACTTCAAACAAGATCATTGGAACTTCTGGATCAAAGCCTATGTCTGTGAGGAGATTGCAACAAGACAGACAATTGGTAAGAACTTTGTTAAGCATATGGTCTTAGTAAGCTAGATTTAATGTTTGATGGAAAAGTATTAGAGACATTTCCAGATTATTTTATTAGCTGTTGTCTAAGATTGTTTCTAGTGCCCAGTGCATCTGAATTAAGCTCATGTCAAGTACCCTGAGTTTGTGGTAACTCATTTCTGACTATGCCATAAAACACCTCTTAAAAGCTGTTTCCTAGTAATTTAGACAGAAATTTTTTAAATTTCCTACTAGTTGAACCCTTGAAGTCTCAAAAAACGGACAAAAACAGAGGCTATCTTTCTTGCTGCATCCACATAATATTCCGATCACCATTTCATCCCCTCTAGTCGGGAAGACAGCTATTTGGCAAGAAGTTTTGAGACTTGTGTCACGTATTAATAGTGTGTTTTATGTGAACAGTAGTTTACTCTCTATTATTTATCTAAAATCTGTTTGGTCATCCTGTTCTTTTGTTTCGGCTAAGTTTGAAATTCCAGAGAATATAAGACTACATATATATTCGAATTAGTGTCCTCGATTATCTGCTACTACTTATTTGGATCTACTGATGCTTGTTACAGTTTCAACACAAGGATGCATTGCCAGGTTCAAAGAATGAGCTTGTTGGCCATTCACATGTTAACCATCAAAGGGCAGGTTTGCCTGGAAGCAAACCAAGATCCTCATTTCCCCTTCCATCTAGAAGCAGTGCCAATTCTATTAAGAATGGAAATGTCATGGCAGCAGGTAATCCTCAGGTTTTCAAACAAAAAATGGTTTATTATACAATGTTTGCAAACCTTATACAACAGTTTTCATAAACTTCAGGATTGGGCGCGACCAGAGGAAGTGCTGTACAGCATGGTAAAGGTGAAAAGGTATTGGACACAACAACAAAACCCAGGTGGTCTAAGAGCGGACCTCTTCGAGAAGAATCAAACATATCTCCAGATGTTTCTGTGAATTCGCCCAGGTTGGATTTCATACCACAATTCTCTCTATCCAGTGATGATGATAGCATAACAGAGCACCATAAATATGAAAGGAACGAAACTTTAGAAGAGGCTGTTATAAAGTTTCGGCAAGCCTTGGCCAAAGAGGGCTCGTATAGACAAAAGGACAATCAGCTGCCAAACGGGAAGATTTTGTCGAAACCTCGGCAAAGTTCTTGTGTGGATCTCAGGGGCCAAAGCCGTGAAAAAACATCTGCCTCAATTTTAAAGCATGATAAGGTTGGGAGACCAGGATACAAAGATGTTGTACATGTGATACGACATAGCACATTCAGAATCGGGATGGATCATGATGATGAGGCCAATGGTGTCGTCAGTACAAGGCAAGACATGAACTTCAGTGATCTGGTTAGGTCAGAGATGGATACATACTCCTTCCCCACAAGTAATGCAAGTACCATGGCTGATTCTGCCTATGGTTGTCTTTACTCAGCTGATCCATGTCGAGAAACTAGAAACATGCAACACGGCAGAGGACGAGATATGAAATGTAGCATTCGTCAATTAAGCAAAAAGCTGGATGATCCATCTCGTAACAACAGTAATAATTCCGTCCATGTTCCTAGAGGGCTCGATCCAAATTCGGATCATCAAAGGGCAGAAGCTCTAGAAGGCCTTTTGGAGCTCAGTGCTGAGCTACTTCAGCAACAGAGGTTTGATGAGTTAGCAGTAGTCCTAAAACCGTTCGGTCGTGGCGAAACTTCACCACGTGAAACTGCCATCTGGCTCACCAAGAGCCTGAGAGCCATGATGGCACCACACGAAGATATTCAGCACAATGCAACAACTGCAAACATGAGGATTTGTTAAAGAAGAACACAGAACCAGCCTCTGTACAGTAGTCGAACATGTTGAAAGAAATAGAGCTAGTAGCCGGATTTCCATCCATCGTGCAATAAAATTGGATTTCTGGATGGTAAGTTGCGGCCAGGCCTTGATGGCATACGTACTGGGTAGATGTTTCTAAGAGAAGCCATTATCGAGAAATGGTATTTGTTATGGATCGATGCACAGAACAAATGCCTCATTGGTGCGTTTGTATATTGAAATGCACGCTCCTGATCTTTTTGCTGGAACCTCTTTGAATGCAAACCTCGTCTGGGGTACATAGTGTTATACGATGATAGCAGTGGGTAATAATAACCTGTGCTCTATTTACAAGGTTGGCTGGAAAGAAGCACCACCAGGATCCAATGCTGGCATGCACAAAATCGGCAAGGTCATGTATGACAACAGGATGGCATGGTGTAATAATGGGTGATGTACTGCAATCAATGTCTGCTTGGAAGATTTTGGTTTTGTGGGCTTTCTAAAGCATCAGAGCTAGGGTATCTCAGCACAAGTTCCATTGTTTCCAGCTGTGATTCACAACAAGCTCCTGCATTGAACTGAATGCATATTCCATCTGTGTTCAACGCTTGCTGCGCTGGCGGGGAAGTGCAAGATCCTGCAATGGATGGATGATCTCCGTCGAAGCTACGCATTGATTTTGATGATGTGGATGTGGTGGACGATGATGAGAGGCCACCTGTGGTGCTAGAGATGCACAGGGCGAATGCACCAGTGGTCTTTGAGTATATGCAGCACGCGAAGCATGGAGGGCCGCCGGAAAGGGTCCTCATCGGTGCACAGAAAGGCCACATGGAGGAGCTTGAGCATGGTGGGCCTTGCAGGCGGAGTGTGGATCGATACAGAGGAGCAAAGGTTATGCTCGAACTGAGGAAATGGAGGGAGTTCGTGAGCATTGTCGTCGAGGGCGAGGTAGAGCAGCAAGGCGCTTCCTGAGCTCGCGAGCTCATCCCCAGGAAATTGGAGCTGCTCATCGAGTCGAGGCCGAGGTCTAGCACCTTTGAGCTTGGGGAGAGCTGCCCTAATTGCGGCGGCAATGGCCCCGACAGCTTGTCGGTTGCGGAGCAGGAGGTGCTCCAGCGAGATCATGGCAGAGAGGTTGTTGCCGATTTGCCTCCCGACAGCTCGTTGGAGCTCAGATCGAGCTCCTGCAGCGACGAAGCTCGCCATAGCTGCGCAGGGATGCAACCGCTGAGACGGTTGGAGCTGAGGTTGAGGTGCGTGAAGGCGGAGAGGCGGGCTAGAGAAGGAGAGATGGGGCCCCTGGAGAGTCATGGGAGAGGCAGAACAGGGGAAGCAGCAGCAGCAGCTATGGAAAGCTTGGAGATGGAGAGGTAGAACAGGGGAGGCAGCAGCAGCTATGAAAAGCTTGGAGATGGGAGAGGCAGAACAGGGGAGGCAGCAGCAGCTATGGAAAGCCTGGAGATGGAGAGGCAGAACAGGGGAGGCAGCAGCAGCTATGGAAAGCTTGGAGATGGGAGAGGCAGAACAGGGGAGGCAGCAGCAGCAGCTATGGAAAGCCTGGAGATGGAGAGGCAGAACAGGGGAGGCAGCAGCAGCTATGGAAAGCTTGGAGATGGAGAAGAAGAAAGAGGCTGCTGCAGAACAGGGGAGAGGCAGCAGCTATGGAAAAGCTTTGGAGATGCAGAGGAGGGAGGAAGGAAGGATTTCAACTCTGGACCCATTCAAGCCCTTCATCATCAGAATCCATCTCTTGACTGTAACTGACTACACACTTCATAAAAGAGGAGGAATCTTTCTTAGCCCCAACACAAAGGGCCTTTTAGGATATGGGGCACAAGTCAAAGCACTTCATTAGAGATAGTAAGGAATGTAAAGCAATTAGGGGCTAAACCTAATCATAAGAATACGAGAGAGTGCATTCGGTTGTGCCTTAATGAACCCTAAACCCTAAACCTTAAGACCTTAAACCCTAATCCCTAAATGCTAAACCTTAAGACCCTAAACCTAAACCTTGAGATGCATCATTAAGAACCAGACCAAAGCTTGCAAATTACAATTACATGTCGGGGGAAAGAGCCTAAGTGACCAAGGAGCATCAACTCCGGCTTCTTTGGTGGATCCGACATTTGATCAGTCCAACCCTAAACCCTAAATTACTTGATCGGGGGAGAGTGCAGATTGTAACTCGATTCTGATTAGGAAGAGCACGATCTAAAATGATATTTCTGTGATTCGATCTGTTTCCAAAGGGAGCGATTAGTGCTTATCACCCCCTCAACTTGTATCTTATGTCGTGATGAAGTTTGTATCCTCGACTTGGATGCTCTGCATGAAAACGGGTGTTCTTGGATTTAAGTTGTTTCATAAGCTCCCAAGAATCAGTTTGGAGTGAATGGTGTTGTGACTCATGAAGTAGAAATCCAGCTTTGGGTGGAATGTCAAGTCATGACTTTTGAGGAATTGTGGGGAGCATGAAGTACATAACTATAGAGATGACGCATCTGGCCCGGCATGTGTTTAAAAGAGACGGTAAAAATGCATCTAGGGGAATCTATGCCACACATTGAACAAGAAGTTATGAAGTTCAACACTCATTTGATAGAGACATAGCTCTAAGATTTGTCATAGATTGGAGGAGACTCCGGTGTTTCTTTGGAAACATTTTTTACTGCTCGAGTTGAACTACTGTCCTCTGAGAGGAGTCTTTCGTGCGAGTCATGAGCAAATTCTTCACTTTTATGCGTCTCTCAGGTGAAAGAAGTGAAATGGAGGGCGAAGCATCCAGAAAAACTCAAACCTTGTTTTAAGATTTTGGGTGACACTAAGCTAGAGAGCTGACACTAAGGTTTGGAGATCAGGGCTTGGATTGAGAGATTAGGGCATAGGTTTCGGAGGATCGGGGCTAGAGTTTGGAGATGATCGGGGTTAGGGTTCGGACTGAGTGATCAGGGCTAAAAGGGTTTGGAGATGATTAGGGTCTGGACTAAGGGATCAGGGCTAGGGTTTGGAGATGATTAGGGTTCGGACCGAGAGATTAGGGCTAGGGTTTGGAGATGATTAGGGTTCCGACTAAGAGATTAGGGCCAAGGTTTGGAGATGAACGGGGTTCAGGGCGTGGAGAAGATCAGGGCTAGGGTTTGGAGATGATTAGGGCTATGGTTTGGAGATGATTAGGGTTAGGGTTTGGCTTAGGGTTAGGGTTAGGGTTTGTAGATGATTGGGGTTAGGATAATTAGGGTTAGGGTTCGTAGATGATTGGGGTTAGGATAATTAGGGTTAGGGTTTGTAGATGATTGGGGTTAGGATAATTAGGGTTAGGGTTTGTTGATGATTGGGGTTAGGATAATTAGGGTTAGGGTTAGGGTTAGGGTTTGGAGAAGGGAGAAAATATCTTCCGTGTTTTTATTTCCCTTCGTTTAGGGCCATAAGATATTTATATTTCATTTGTGCCGACAAGAAAGCGTCGGCGAGGCGAGCGATTTCAGCAGAAGAAAACCTTCCTGTGCACAGACAGAGCTCGAAACAGTCGGTCCGCATCAGGTACGAGCTCCCTTCTCCTTTCTCCGTCCGCACAGACCTCCCCGGCTCCCTTGTTTCTCCCCCGTTCCAGCTCCTTCCTCTCCCGGTTTGCCTTCGTAACGACGGTCTTACATTTATCGTGCTTGGTCTTACGTCTTGGATTGCTGTTCCTACGTCTTGGATTGCTGTTCCTTTCCTCGCCTCCCCCCTTGTAACCCCTTTCGGTAGCTCCAGATGCAAGGTCGGTATTCGGCTTCCTCTTTGGAAGTGAATCGATTGCTTCCTGGAAGCTCCGTTGAAAGAATAGGCGATGCAATCCTATGCTTTTGTTCCTCTATGCATGCTCCAAAGGCTCGAAATTGAGACGTCCTAATCGGTATCCTTTCCGGGGAATTCTGACCCTTTGGTTGTCGCTCGTCCTCGAAATAATAAAGCGGATGTAAAGGAAAGCGAACCGGTGGAAAACATGAACTTCAGCTATTAAGTTTATTGAATTTGATGTGAGATCGTTATGAAACATGTTGGAATGTCGTACTTTGGGATGAATCACCCAAGGAAGTTGTTCCTGGAACATGGCAGTGGCCAAATACTCTGTAAGGAGTGAGAGAATTGCCACCAAATTTCTTGAAGTGAATAACACTGAACCCTGATTGGCATGAAAAGATGGTAAATGTGGTACTATGTGCGGAATCAGTTCCTCCGGGAGAGCAAGCTGTAAAGAGTCCTTAAATTAAATTGGCCACTGAGAACCCCATTCGGATCATGGTAGTGTACCACTATGGATAAAATCTGTTTTTCTAAGTGAATGGACTTAACACAGTTAAATATAGAGATCGTTAAATATGCCTGCCTTAACAAAGGCAATTGTACAAGACAGTTTACTTACTTGAGTAAGAAACTGAGTGCTGAGGTTCTTACAACGAAACCTACACAGAATATGCGTTTGTATAGTACTTTTCGAATTAACTAGAATTGTATTATTTCTTGTATGTCTGAAAAAGCTTTGCTGGAAACTGTTAGCTACTTCCGAACAAACGGCTGTTGGCTTTGCTCAATCACTGACTAGTTGTAATGTCTATGATCACTGTGTATTTGCTCTTCCGAAGTGATGGTTCACTAATATAACATCAAAGCGGTTCTAAATTGTAAAGAATTTTCTCTGTTACAGTAAAATTATGAGTGAGATGATCGTTCTTAAAACCTAAGCTATTAGTACACTTTCTTATTTGAAGGAAAAATTTGACTGTTTCCTCTAATTATCATCTTTTAAGGTATTTTTCGACAGACGTAAATGTCGTTTGGTTCTAGCACAAGGCCAAAAGATATTTGTGAGCCTTGGGATATCCTTTTTAGAAAAGCCACATCGAAAGAGCCATGTTCTGCTTTCACGAAATCAGCTGAAAATCCCATTCATTGGTTTCAATCATTGGATACTTTCAACCTATCAGACGCATGCACGGGTCTAAAGAGTACATCTCGCTACATGAATAGCTCTCCATCTCGTTCCAATTCAAACTCAACCACCAGCAATGGCTGCTCAGCCAACATTATGGGTTGGCCTTTCATGCCCTTCTCCAAAGTACAGATGTTTAAGTGTGAAAAATGCTGCTTGGACTTTTGCTCACCTTTGAATCATAGAAGGCATCTTCGGATGATCCATCGTCGACCTTTGAGTGGGGAAAAGGTTACTTTATATTTTGATTTTTTTTCTTTGATCACTTCTGATGTTCGAAATCTTGAAAAGGTATTGTTTTTCTTTTTATCCTAACCACTTGCAGGAGGAATCAGCTTCTCGAAGGCATCAGTTAGCCACCTTCTGGGACAATGTGGGTCCTTGCCGTATCAGATAATTTATTTCCTACTTGTATTTTCAACTTACAATAAGTAAATAGTCTTTTGTGCTGCCACTGTAACAGCTTTGTCCAGAAGAGGCCAACAACATTGTGGTAAATAAAAGTCCAGATTTGGAGGTAGATTTCATTTCTATAATTTTATATCTTCACTGCAATTAGTGTCTGACAAATTCATTATCTTAATCTCGTTTTTAGGATTTGTCGAAAGAAAACATCACTACAGCTCTTAGTCATCTATTGCAGCAGCCAAGTGTTTTTGCTCTGCCCCATGCATATGTTAAGGCTGGGGCAATGTTATTAGTAAGTGTCTAGATATTGATAGGAGAAAGTATCTTTAGTTTTGGTAGTTATGTGGAAGGTTTAGAGAGGTAGACCATCTTATCCATGTTGTTGTTGAATGCAGGAGCTTGTTCGAAACAAGTCATCAAGGCTTTCCATTACATCTTTGGAGCTATTCAAAATACTTGACGAGTCAAGTGAAAAAACATTCCCATCCTTTGGCCTTTCTTCCATGTACCGATATGTATTTGAGGGTGATGCTGGAAAAGTTGGACTGGAATTAAAGAATTTAGTAGCTTCTCTTGGGTTTCTTGTGGAGTACAGCTTGGTGAGTGCCTTTTGAAAATTCTTTTGGGTTTACGTTTTTAAATCCTTCATCTATGTTTGCGTCATCATGCATAACTAAGAGTTAGCTAGATATGGTGGCAGCCCTGCAAGCCATATCATGTCGATTTCAAGTGCAATCTGTGTACATTTCAAGCCTCATCGGCTATGATATGTGAATACGTCCTTCAGTATTGTGTTGATTTGTGATTTTTGATATTATAGCCAATCATGGGTTATCCTTGATCCATCAGAACATGTTCTCTTTCTGGTATGCTAAGCGTGAATGTTTGGATCCAGGTCAATGCTTTTATTATGCGTAAGGATGAAGAAGCGTTGCGTTATCAGTCTGCCCTGGTTGAAGAAGAGGAAGCATCACAGAGAAAGTAAGTATAACTAATTGTTTAAGTATATTTCTGAATATGTTTATGCAGATGTTTAGTGTGCTTAGAGTCGCTGCTGTTATTCTGGCCCATAATCAGACAAGTGGAGATCCGGGACAAGAAAAAATTTAAGAAGGCACGACAGAAGAAACTGAGGACGAAGGATCTGAAGCATTCATATTTTCTTACAGGCCAAGCAAGCGTTCATAATGATGACATGGATGAAGAGAAAACTCCCGATTGTGCTCCAGGAAAGAGTTTTGTTAAAGATTTACGATCATCTCCGGTAGATAATGCACATGAAAATTTGTATGACAGGCTCAATCACATGCAATATGAATTTGGTATGTCTAATGCTGATACCACCATAGAGAATCATGATAAAGTGGAAGAAACAGGTGCTTCCCTGAGCTTAATGGAAAAAGAAGATTGTAAGAATGAATCTAAGATGAGAACTGAGGATGCTGAAGAGTCACAGATGATGCAGAAGCAGGAAATGTATGTTGGTGAGAATGTGTCAATACCAAGGGTTATCTCTGCTTCAAAGCACAGATATTCTCTGAAACAGAAGAAGTGCATGGAAAGTGGAAAACTCATTAGCATTTCAAAGAAGCTACTTGTTGATGGCAGTCTCAGAGATTTACTTGGGACAAATATGGATGCGCATGATGGCAGTACCGCACAAACTGCTACAGAAATTAGGCCATATTACCCTGTTAAAAGTATAAAAAACAATTACCCTTCTTCGAGAGGTATGAAACATAAAATTTGGGCAAGGAAGATACCAACAAGCGTCTCAAATAATGGTGAAGTATTATCTTCTGAGGTTGGATTGCAGGATCAAAGGAATCCTGATTATGATGCATCAAATACTTCAACAACTATCGCCGATACAACCACCCATGGTTCTAATTCAACCACTATAAACCCCCTTCCCAAAAGTGCACCAGATTCTGATATCTGCCCATCATCTGAGTTTTGTGGTGCTGAAGTATGCAGTCATGCAAGGCTTTCTCAAGTGGCATGTCCAGACTGTTTTCTCTATGCAAAAGACCCTCCGGTCAAATCTGTTGTGATTGGTTCTTTGAATGTTCCATTCTTTCTTCCTTCAATTGATCTTGGTTTTGGAGGAAACTCAGCAGTGTATGCGAATGTTGACGAAGTAACACAAAAGATGGAAGTTAATGCAAGCGAAGATGTGCATAACTCATTTTATGTCACTGCTGGTGAAGAATCATTACATGCATTGCACGAGAATGTCGCTATTCAGTCTTCATTTTCTAAGGATTGTGACAAAGATGGGAAATCGATAAAGAGCTCCATCCATGTCAATCTAGAAGGCAAGGAAAATCAAGAATATCACGTGGAGGAAGCTAAGCGTCAACCATCTACTAAAATCACAGGCACAGTTTTGTCTAGGTCGGGGGAAACAAAAATGTGGCGTCCTGTGAACCGTAGTAGTTCTCTTTACATTGATGTCAATGAACGTGCAGCTCCTACGCTCTCGAACAGGGGTCTAAGCTGCAATTCAGGTAATCACTTTCTCGGTTTACGTAAACTAGACACTCCGTGGTATTGGCTTATCAGTTTCTTTTGCGAAAAATGCTTTCTTCAGGGTGCATGGACTTGAAGGATGATAGTGATGCTGGAACTGGACCTGATGACTTTCTTGTCTATTCTGCACCTTTAAGACACAAATGGATAGCTGAATTTCTTTCTCAAAGTAAGTGAATACTGCTGGGTAAATGTTTGGATCCTGATGGAATTGTGGTGACATTATTTAGGGTGACTAACGCACCTGGTGATTCAACAGGATGGAATGAAGCTGTTAACGGTTCACCAGGCTCAGTGATCCTATCATTGAATGGGAGCGAGCTGGTAATGAGGATTCTATTTTACCGTCATGGTTGTGTGCTCAACAGTATGTGTAGTAAGTTGTTCCTAGCTGTTTTATGCAGCCTGCCGAAATGACGGATGGTTATCAAAGTGACCTAAACAATCCTGGCAAGCAATGTTATGTTTCGAGCTCCAAGCTGCTGAAAGCTACTCCATTCATGATCAAAGGGGCATAATTTCGGAGGGTTCCATATAAGGGAATCGTGCAACATAAGGACTCGGATCTTGAAAAGTCGTTGAAAATAAAGCCGCATCATCCGGAACTTCATTTTTTTTCCTTTGCATGCAAGTTTTGCAGGAACTTAGTGTAGACAACTTGTGATTACTCAGAAGCCTAAGACGAAAAGCTGAGCATGACAGGCATGTATGTTGTAGCTTTCATGAAAGAAAGTGCCACATCTAACTACCTATGAAATCTAACACATTCTTGACATGGACAGGTTTGCTTTGGTAAATGGACTGCATTGTGCATCTGTTGGAGAATGCCATGGCTGAAGAGTACCCAACCATTGAGCTCCATTACAAAAGATGTGTACAGGTCATGCTGGAAGTTAAAGAAGAAAGATGGTTCACTTCAAAAATGCGCTTGACGGCAATCATGTGTGAGTGGGGGGTGGGGGGGAAGGCTATAACACTTCCATGTATAACAACACTTTGTATTTCTACTGAGGTAAAATCTGAGACAGTTGTAACAAAAGTCCAGGGTATATATACATTCAGACAGGATATGGATTTTGCATGTTGGTACTTCACTATAAATATTTACCTTCCCCATAAGGTTAGTGTTGGGATTAGTACTTCCATTTCTCTATTAATGTGATTTTTTCAGTGGTTAATGAAGTTATATTTGTTACCTGTGAAACACAATGTTGTCAACAATGAATCTACTCAATGATGATATGGAGGCTACATGGCTGCATGTGCTATTGGAATTTGGTTTCTGCATATTCGGCTTCGTTTGCAACTCTGTTGAGATTTTCTGAATGGATCCATTCATGATACAAGCTGTATGGTATCTTCACTCTTCCGGTAAAAGAGTCTTTGGAAGCTTGGATGGGCTTTGATTCAATCGATTAGCGTAGTCGATAGGTTATGGAGTTCCCCTTCGATAACTTATCGTCAACACGACGAGAGTTTGGATCGATCTTAATTCATACCACTTTTTTCTCTGCGATGTTCTTTGGGGCAGGTTATGGGGGTTCCCCTTCTTCGGTAGCTTATCGTCAACACGATAGAGTCTGGATCGATCTCTCGATTCAGATGACTTTTCTCTCTTTTCGATATTTTGGGGGTCAGTAGGTATATGCATTTATTCACATGTTCAATAAAAACCAGGTTGCCGTATGGAGCCGGATCGAATCGAATCGAGAGACCCTCGCATTGAAGGGGCCCTTATTGCCCTCCATCCATACTCCGTCAGTGCATGGTAGAAGCGAGTCGTAGAGAGATGAGGGGGTGATTTCTGGTCGCAAGAAAACTGAAGGCGCGATTCCAGGCGTAAACTTCATGAGGAGCCAATTGGAATGGTCAACTATGCAGAGAAGCCAAGGAATTGGGGCCTCTGATCTATATATCGTCAGAAGGCACGGTGTAACCGAAATCGTGTTATCAAGACGATTAGGAATTCCGTCCGCCAAGCTATCGATCTTCTGTCTCCGAAGGCGGAAAAAAACAAAAACAAAACAAACCCTGACACCGTTTATCGATTACCTGAGCGGACATCGACAGTTGTCTAAAACACTCCCCACCATCACCTCACCATCACCACCACCACCACCACCATCATCATCAACACCAGTATCACTAGCATCACCATCACCATCATCTCATCACCAGCATCACCACCGCCATCATCATCATCTCATCATCAGCATCACCACCGCCATCAGCATCACCTAACCGCCGCAATCACCATCATCTCGATCCTCAGCACCATCACAGGCCGCCGTCATCACCTCACCACCATCACCACATCATCAACATCATCTCGACCATCATCATCATCAGCAACATCATCATCATCAGCAACATCAGCAGTAGCACCATCATCATCATCATCAGCAGCAGCAGTAACAACAACAACATCAGCATCATCAACATCATTAGCACCATCACCACCACTCATTATAATCATCATCATCACCACCCACCATCACCATCACCACCCACCATCATCATCACCACCACCATCACCATCACCATCACCATCACCACCACCATCACCACCACCATCACCATCATCTGTTTTTCTTCTTCTGTTTCTTCCAGAGACACATGTATGCATGTGTATCTATGTGTGCAGATGTGAGCATATGTATGCATGCATGCCATGCCATGTCAAAGTTGTGTGAAACACAAAAGAAGAAGAAATAGGAAGAAGAAGAAGAAGGAGATATTTCTTCTTCTTCTTCTTCATCTTCTTCTTCTTCTTCTTCCCCTTTTCTTCACATCGCCTCAACTCCTCTGCTCTCTGCTCTCTGCTCTTCGCCTTCTGCGACTTCGGGACTTCCTTCCTCGACACGCCTCAGCCCTCGCAGGTTCTCTCGCTCCCCGCTCAGAAACTCCTCCCGCCATGGCATCATCAGGACCTCAGAACCCCGAGTCCTCCGATCCGTAAGTCCTCCTCCTCCTCCTCCTCCGCGCTTCTTCTTTTCGTCGTGAGCTTTTCCTGATGGGTTCTCGTCCTTCAGATCTGTCCTCAAGAGCTTCGTTCCTTCTCTTTTGTCCCGGAAATTAGCTTGTTGTCACGGTTCTCACCTCCTTCCATCCACGCGCATCTTTTTTGTGATTGTTTTCGGGCGTTCATCTCGGATAGTTTTTCCGGAGCATTACCCTCGTGCTTGTTGCCGTTCCATTCTTACATCGCTTTGTATTTTTCGGATCTTTTTCTTTGCTGGCTTCTCAGAAGACTGTCATGGAGCGCTACCATCGGGCCACTAGGTCTGAGAGTTATTCAAGCGGTTCGTATCGGCTCTGTGTGGGGCTGGTTCATATTTGCATTTGACATAGTGTGCAGATCTACGAGTCTATTTGCCTTTTGATAATAATACTGCGGTACATCAGACGGCCAGATCTGGCTTGTTTTCCATGTGCACTGGATCCTGATGTGTGTATATCAAGCTTTTTTCTTTCTTTCTGTGCTCTTTGCCTTTGCAAGCGGGTATTAATCTTGTTTTTCGTTTCCCCTGAAGGTTATTTTTGTACTGGACCTCTATTATCGCCTGTTTGATATGAGTCACTTTGGTATTGGATAGTCCAATCGACCATATCTAATATGGTTTACAGTTACAAATCCTTACGGTTCGTTCACGTGTGCTCTGGTTCTGCGCTGTGGTGGCTCCTCATCTTTGAGAGTGTTGGAGTTTTGTTGTTAGGGGTTATGTTTTCATTCAGGCTCTCTTATGGTTTGTTTGCTAACAGATTGTATGTATGAAAGGCCTGTTCGCCCTGAAGCGAGCTTTGTTTAGCGTTCATTCTTATCGTAATCTCTTGTATGGACTTCTTCTGTGTCTTATGGATTTGGTCTTCATTAATCAAGTCTTAGTGTCGGTTTTCAGATCTTGCATCTGAAGTCTTGTTTTTCTTTATGTATGTGAGGGTATGAATCTAATATACCTAAATCGTTTTTGTTTTTCTCATGAGTTTTGCAGAAAAGGAAGCAAGAAGGATTTCAGCACTGTAATTTTGGAGAGGAAGAAAGCTCCCAATCGTCTAGTTGTTGATGAAGCCGTCAATGATGATAACTCTGTTGTTGCTTTGAACATGGAGACCATGGAGAAGCTGCAGCTCTTTAGGGGTGATACAGTTCTTATCAAGGTATCAAGTGAATCAAGTTCTTTTGCTTTTCATTTATATTAGAAGACATGGGTTTTCCTGATTTAGTATTTTCCCCCTTTTTTTTAGGGAAAGAAGCGCCGAGACACAATCTGCATTGTTCTTGCAGATGACACGTGTGAAGATCATAAGATCAGGATGAACAAAGTGGTGAGGACTAACTTGCGTGTTCGCCTCGGGGATGTTGTCTCGGTTCACCAATGTGCAGATGTGAAGTATGGAAAGCGAGTCCACATCCTTCCTATCGATGATACGATTGAGGGTGTGACTGGAAACCTCTTTGATGCTTACTTAAAACGTAAGTGTATCTTAACTGTTTTAACCTGCTCTGCTCATTTCATGAATATTGTAAGCTTTTGTGGTTGTGCATACTTAGTTAAGTGACCTCTTTTGCAGCTTACTTCCTCGAGGCGTATCGCCCTGTTAAGAAAGGAGACTTGTTTTTGGTTCGAGGTGGAATGAGGAGTGTTGAGTTTAAGATTATTGAGACAGATCCTTCTGAATACTGCATTGTAGCGCCAGACACAGAGATATTCTGTGAGGGTGAACCTGTGAGACGGGAAGATGAGGAGAGGCTAGATGAAGTTGGTTATGATGATGTGGGAGGTGTTCGGAAACAAATGGCTCAGATCAGGGAATTAGTGGAGCTTCCGTTGAGGCATCCTCAGCTCTTTAAGTCTATTGGAGTTAAGCCACCCAAGGGTATACTTCTTTATGGACCTCCAGGGTCTGGCAAGACATTGATTGCCAGGGCGGTTGCAAATGAGACTGGTGCATTCTTTTTCCTCATTAACGGTCCGGAGATTATGTCCAAGCTTGCAGGAGAGAGTGAAAGCAACCTTCGGAAAGCATTTGAAGAGGCCGAGAAGAATGCTCCCTCCATTATATTTATCGATGAAATCGACTCCATTGCACCAAAAAGAGAGAAGACAAACGGAGAAGTTGAGCGTAGAATAGTTTCACAGCTTTTGACATTGATGGATGGTCTAAAATCACGATCCCATGTCATTGTCATGGGAGCAACCAATAGACCCAATAGTATCGACCCTGCATTGAGAAGGTTTGGTAGGTTTGACAGGGAAATAGATATCGGCGTACCTGATGAAGTTGGCCGTTTAGAGGTTCTTCGAATTCACACCAAAAACATGAAGCTTTCAGAAGAGGTAAGCTTTTTAGCATATTTCTATGAACTTAACTATTGCAGAACAAGAATATGGGGCAGTGAAACTAATCATGTGAATTTAATATGCAATGTGTACTGTTGTAAATTCTTTTACAGGTTGATCTTGAGAAGATTTCCAAGAACACACATGGTTTTGTTGGGGCAGATTTAGCAGCATTATGTACAGAAGCTGCTTTACAATGTATTAGAGAAAAAATGGATGTTATCGATCTTGAGGACGAGACAATTGATGCTGAGATATTGAACTCGATGTGTGTAACCAACGAGCATTTCCAGACAGCACTTGGTACTAGTAACCCATCTGCGTTGCGTGAAACAGTAAGTTCTGATTTGATACAATCGTAATCAACTGATATTTTTCTGGAATCAAACCATCATAAGATTGGATTTTCCTTGCCAGGTTGTTGAAGTACCCAACGTTTCTTGGGATGACATTGGTGGTCTGGATAATGTGAAAAGAGAATTACAAGAGGTACTTTAATCTTGTTATGGAAACAACTAGCTTGTTACAGTGCTACTATTTTCCACTAATATTTTATGTCCTTTTCCTACCAGACTGTTCAATACCCAGTTGAGCATCCAGAGAAGTTTGAAAAGTTTGGCATGGCACCATCAAAGGGTGTCCTCTTCTATGGACCTCCTGGTTGTGGAAAGACATTGCTTGCCAAAGCTATTGCTAATGAATGTCAAGCTAACTTTATTAGTATCAAAGGTCCAGAGCTACTGACCATGTGGTTTGGTGAAAGTGAAGCCAATGTTCGCGATGTTTTTGATAAGGCCAGACAGTCTGCACCTTGTGTCCTCTTTTTCGATGAACTCGACTCTATTGCTACTCAGGTAATGTATATGCTTACTTTTTTAATATGGTATGAGGAAATCTCGAGAAAGATCGTCTGAGTAGAAATATCTCTTAAATTGTTAGTTCATCATATGAAGGAAGTAATCCTGAAATATCCCATGTTTTCTTTCTTTTCTCGTCCTTGTCCATTCTTAGTGTGCCTTCTGAATGAAGTGATACTTATAGCTCTCATCAATTGCAGCGTGGAAGTAGTTCAGGTGATGCTGGTGGTGCAGCTGATAGGGTGCTCAATCAGCTTCTTACTGAAATGGATGGGATGACTGCCAAGAAAACGGTATTCATCATCGGAGCAACAAATAGACCTGATATTATCGATCCTGCTTTGCTTCGGCCTGGCCGTTTGGATCAGCTGATTTATATTCCTTTACCAGATGAGGCATCTCGATTGAAGATATTCCAGGCTTGTCTCCGCAAATCTCCTGTTGCCAAAGATGTCGATTTGAATGCTCTAGCAAAATATACTCAAGGCTTCAGTGGAGCGGATATTACTGAGATATGTCAGCGTGCTTGCAAATATGCCATCAGGGAGAACATTGAAAAGGTGGGAATTTCTGGTTTAATATTTTGTACGTAAATCTATCGTAGGATGAGATCGACAAGATCTACATTTGCACCAAATGCATGCGATCATTTGGTCTGAGCTTTCACTCAATCCTGTGGATTTGTTTTTGAAGGATCTTGAGCGACAGAGGAATCCGGAGGCGATGGATGAGGATATAGTTGATGTATCTGAGATACGAAAAGCTCATTTTGAGGAGTCTATGAAGTATGCACGCCGTAGTGTGAGTGATGCAGATATTCGTAAATATCAGGCATTTGCACAGACTCTGCAGCAATCGAGAGGTATTGGGGTAGAATTTCGGTTCCCTGATCGTCCTGCAGCTACCACAGCTGGTGTTGGTGGAGCTGACACTTTTGCTCAGGCTGGTGGTGCTGATGATGATGACCTATATAATTAAGTCCATACAGTTAAACAGATCCTTTTTTTTTTGAACTCCCAGACTATATTTTCTCATTGGTTTATTATACGATGGGAGCTTTGCTGCGGACTTCTTTTCCACAAAAAGCAAAATACATTTTCATGTCTGTTACCTCAACATTCTTCCAACTATGGAAGGTTCCTGTTTGGGAAATGAACTCTCAACATCCTTGTGGTATATGATGGGGTGATTGGCATGATTGAATTCTGTTTTCCTGCATAGGTGCTGATTGCTGTGACAAAATCAACCATTTTGCTAGATAAGTGCAATGTTTGTTGTGAACGTTGGTGATATTTGGAATGCTTTCCATGAACATAGGGAGTACAAATGACGAGCAATCTGACTATAGCCACTGTTAAATTACAAGATTGAAGCTGTATACCATTTTTAGTACGAATGAGCCAGCCGCAAACTGTTGATTTGGACTGCAAGTAGTGGGTAATTTCTTTTAGATTCTCAGAACAATTGAAGCCCAGACAGAGCAAGGCTTCAAAGTAGTATTACAGTGTTAAGCATTTCATTTTTTAGTACAAATGATTAGCAATCTGGTGATTCAAGACACAAGATTCGGCCTGCATAGCAGTGAGCAATTTCTTTTGGATTCTCCGAAGGATTGAAGCCTTAGAGCAAAAGGCTTCCGAGTTACGTTACAGTGTTTCAGCAGAATCTGGGGGGTTTTTGGTGGCTCGGAGCATCGGAGCTCACTGAATGCCCTCCAAGATTAGGAGTGATTTCACTCTCTAGTTTGAGATGGCGAATCTCGTAGAGGAGGGCAAGAACTTGGCGGATGGAAGGCCGGGCTTTGGCTTCCTTTGCAGTACACATGCGTATAAGGCGAGCGATGTTGAGCAGCTGTTTGCAGGCCACCGCATCACCCCTCTCGAACAAGGATTGGATTGCTGGATCAGCCATGAGGGCCAATTTGGCTACGCAGTCTCCATTTTCGTCGTCGAGGGATGCCAAATATGGCTGTGCCCATGCCACGAGGTTGCGATGGTCTTGCACAGCAGCCCTACCCGTAACGAGCTCGAGCAGCAACACTCCGTAGCTGTAAATGTCGCTCTTCACCGTCAATTGTCTCGTTACCACATACTCTGGATCCAAATATCCTGCATTCCAGAGTCAAAAATGCCAGCTCTTAAAATCAATCCCACCCAGGAAGCATTCGAATTCTTCATGGAAAGCATTAGGGTTTTCTCTGTTTTTTGATTTTTGGGTCTTACCGGGAGTCCCTCGCACATCGGTACTCATCAGATCATCCTCGTTGCAAGCTGGTAAGATGGGTGTTGCGTGCGCCAATCCGAAATCTGCTACCTGCTTCATCCCCATCCTATTTAGTTTTGCATCTGCCATTCTCTTTCTCACTCTCTCTCTCTCAGTCAGTTGTGCTCACTTTATAAGCAAGCACTGGCTCATAGTGCAACCTGTCACAAGGGCATATGGATCCTGCAAATCCCTCCCCTCGCTCTACAGAGTTATATAGCTTGCAATTCAATCTCAAATGGGTGACAATGATGGTTTAGTTTTTACATAGTCTAAGTTGGATTACTAGGGAAGAAGAATTTAGCCTAAATTAGATGACTAGGGAAGCAGATTTCATTAAAAAATGTATGTGACATGTGGTCTACCAGTGCTTCCATATCATGTAGATGTATGTCAGAAAACATGAATCTAGGGACTCTACACTCCTCTTTTTAGCACTGAAAAAGCTGCCAAAAAAATGCATCACATGTTCCAAGAGAACGCTACAAAACAAAACAAAAGAATTAGCTTTTTCCCGGCGATCATTTCAAGGCACACATTCCAGTACAGGGCTGGGAATTTCAACAATATTTTCTACCCATTTCTTTGTCAGGCAGCCCCTTCTTCAGTTTGCAGTTGTGCTTCAGCAACAAATCTCCCGCACATCAGTTTTTTTGTTTTTTAGTTTTCAGAAAAGAAAAATCTGTGTTCTTTCTCACCTTTGCAGAGAAATGTTGATCCAGAAGTATGTTGCTGGATTTGATGTCCCTGTGGCACAAAGGGGGATCACAGAAGAAATGCAGATATTCCTGTCACAGAGAGATTGTACAAAGTGTAACTGTCAGAAATTTCAAGTGACAGCCTATCAAACAAAGCATGCCGTGTATGTAACCAGTAACGTTTTTCAACCCCACACCCCGATTCTTCAGGTGATAGGGACCGATTACCTACTTGTGTTGTGGGCAAATTATGGCCGATGAGCGCTAATTATGAACCACACTCAGCCCATGTGAGTTTTTGAACCGAGAACATTTTAGGCTATCCCCTAGGTGCTCCAAAATCATCCGGTCTAACCATACGTGACAGAGAAATAGAGTGACAGATGTGATTATGGGCCAAACTGACAGGTATGCATGGCATCAGAAGACGCCTAGAAATGATCATTGCAACCAAGACATGCAAAATCAAAGCTTAACTATGTTGCTGGAGCAAGGTCATTTTGCAGCTTTGGCAGACATTGGGGGTAGAGCTACATGGAATGAGGCACATATATATACATATATAAAGGCTGGAAAATGTGTTGTATAGCCCTGGCAAGTATTTGAAAGACCTATTTTCCTGCAGACATACACACACATACACACATACCAAGGCAGCAGCAACATCGATGGCAATTTGAATCCTTGTGTCCCAGCTCAAAGGTGTCTTGCTATGTCCTGCAACAGCAAGCAACATTGACATGTACATTTTGGATATGGGCATGTTTATGCATATGTATCATATATGTGTTAAGCATAGATATTGCATATGCAGATATGCTGCTGCAAAAACAGTTGTGTTTTGTTTGGGCCTTCAGCAGTTGAATTTGGGTTCCACTGTTTGCATGGATGCATACTGTGTAGTCTTTCTGCTTTTGCTAGTCACACAGTAACAACCTATGGAATTCTTTTCCTTCCTTCTTTTTGTGCTTCCTTTGTGTTCTCTTTTTCCTTTGGGACCATTTGAATCAGAAATCTCCATTCCATTCCCCTCGGCTCTCCCCTTCCCAATGCACAATTTCCCAAAAAGAGAAAAGGGAAAAGAAGAAAGAGCCATTGCAGCACTATATTCTATCATGAAAATGAAGGAGATGACTAATCTGGCAGCAGAAAAGCACTGAGTAGCAGTGGTGGTAAGGAACAGGTTACCCTACCTTGCAGATGCTCATTCAAGCTGCCATTCTCCATGAACTCGTACACCAAGAATCTGCAGACGCAAAAGGGGTGCAGGAAGAATTGTGAGAATCTTAAGCCACGGAGGATTTCCGGACAGGATTGATAGACAAGCAAGCCCCTGGGGTGCCCAGGGGCAAACAAAACAGCATCTTTGGCAGACAAAAGCAGGAGCTTCCGATTGGAAACTGCATCTTTGGCAGATAAAAAACAGGAGCTTGTGATCGGAAACAGCATTTTTGCCAGATGAAAACAGAAGCTTCCGATCGGAAACAGCATCTTTGGCAGATGTAAACAGGAGCTTCCGATTGGAAACAGCATATTTGGCAGATCCAAAACAGGAGCTTCAAATCGGAAAACAGCATCTTTGGCGGATGAAAAACAGGAGCTCCCAAAATCGGAAACAGCATCTTTGGCTGATGAAAACAGGAGCTTTCCGATCGGAAAACAGCATCTTTGGCAGATCAAAAACAGCTCTCTCTTTTCATCTTCTTAGCGATGCGATTCAGGGTGTGGCCTCCGACTTGGTTCGAAACTCGATTAGGGTTTCAAGAGATGATGGGGGGGGGGGAGGGGGTACAGGATGTTGGGTTTTATTAGGGTTTGTTAGGGTTTAGATTTTACCTCTCGGTGCGGGTGATGCAGAAGCCGCGGAGAGTGACGAGATGGCGGTGATGGAGGCGGCCGAGGAACTCCATCTCGCGGCAGAACTGGTTGTCGCGCTGCCGAGAGGCACGGGCCATGCGCTTCACCGCAGCTGCGGAGCCATCTCCGAACCTCGCCTTGTACACAGTCCCAAACCCACCCTTCCCTATCACGCTGCTGAGATCGTCAGTCGCCCTCTTGATCTCTGCATACCGAAACCTCCGGAATGCGCCTGGCTCTGAGCAAAACCCCACCCCACATTGCCCTCTTTATACACTCACAAAACCCTACTGAAAAACAACCCTAGAAGCTCTTGGAAACCATCCTCAATTCATGGCTGCTATCACATGAGACAAACACTTCAGAGGGAAAAGGAAAAAACTGCTGATAGCACCACTGCCCTCTTTATGCTAATATGCATTCACAAAACCCTACTGAAAAACCCCTAGAAGCTCTTGGAAACCATCTTCAATTCATGGCTGCTATCACATGAGACAAACACTTAAGAGGGAAAAGGAAAAAACAGCTGATAGCACCACTGCCCTGTTTATGCTAATATGCATTCAGAAAACCCACCCCACATTGCCCTCTTTATACACTCACAAAAACCCTACCAAAAAAAAACCCTAGAAGCCCTTGGAAACCATCCTCGTTCATGGCTGCTATCACATGAGACAACACTTAGAGGGAAAAGAAAAAAAACAGCTGATAGCACCACTGCCCTCGTTATGCTAATATGCATTCACAAAACCCTACTTAAAAAACCCTAAAAGCTCTTGAAACCATCCTCGTTCATGGCTGCTATCACAACACTACAGCTGATAGCACCACTGCCCTCTTTATGGTAATATGCATTGATAAAACCCTACTAAAAAAACCCTAGAAGCTCTTCGAAACCATCCTCATTCATGGCTGCTATCACATGAGACAACACTTAGAGGGAAAGAAAACACAGCTGATAGCACCACTGCCCTCTTTATGCTAACATGCATTCACAAAACCCTACTTAAAAAACCCAAAAAGCTCTTGAAACCATCCTCATTCATGGCTGCCATCACAACACTTAGAGGGAAAGAGAAAACAGCTGATTGCACCCCTGCCCTCTTTATGCTAAAATATGCATTCACAAAACCCTACCAAAACCCTAGAAGCTCTTGGAGACCATCCTCATTCATGGCTGCCTGCTATCACATGAGACAACACTTAGAGGGAAAGAAGAAACAGCTGATAGCACCACTGCCTTCTTTGTGCTAATATGCATTCACAAAACCCTGCCAAAACCCTAGAAGCTCTTGAAACTACAATGTCCAAATGTTATGTGCTCACACATTCTCCTCCTCATCACAGAACCATCCTCATTCATTCATGGCTGCTATCACATGAGACAACACTTGGAGGGAAAGAAAGAAAAAGAACAGCTGAAACCTCTTTATGCCGTCACAAAACCCTAATACAGAAACCCTAGAAGCTCTTGAAGCTACCATCTATGCTCACAGATTCTCCTCCTCATCACAGAACCATCCTCATTCATACATGGCTGCTGCCAAATTCCTGTTTGAATCGATCGTTGGCTGTGAAATTGGATAATATGGCGGCGGCAAAACAAAAACCTACCTTTGAACCACCTCCTCAGAGGGTTCTTGGGGCTCGGCAGCATGTCCTTGGCGCTCCAGTGCTGAAGACTGCCGCTTATGAGTCGAGCGGAGCTGGGTTTCGGATCGGCCCCGGATTCGGCGCAGCGCTCGGGATGGGGCAGCGGGGATTTGAGGTGCCCGAGGCATTGCATCTGCTGCTTCTGCCGCTTGATCAGGTACACGAGGAAGCACAGCAGGCTGAGCGCAGAGACGGTGACGAAGACGGCCAAGACGGCTGCAATGGTGAGATGCGAGGAGGAAGAAGAAGAAGACGACGCTGATGATGATGATGATGATGATGATGAAGAAGATTGATCGTTGGCTGAATTGCTGCTGTGATTGGATATGGGGGATGTGGAGATGCCAGGGTTGAGGTTGTCGGCTATGGCGGTGGTGGGGGGGAATGCAGGTAGGGTTATGGAAGGATGAGGCGGGAGAGGAGCAGGCAGCGTGAAGGGAGGTCGCTTGGGCATCGATGGAAGAAGGTCTGGCGATGGCGGTGACAAGATTCCTGCAGCCCCCACTACCACCACCATCATCATCATCATCATCATCATCTTCACCATCAATCCTGCTTCTGCTCCTCCTCCTCCTCCTCCTCCTCCTCTTGCTCTTGCTCTTCTTGCCATGGCGCCTTGTTGCAATCGACGATCAGAAGCTTTGCATAGATATATGGAGGGATTTGCAGGCGCAGATTGCTCCCAGCACCACCGCCTACGAGGAAGCTTGATATAGGTGTTGTCCAAGGATCTTCCGTTCCTTTTATCGAAGGAGGAGGAGGAGGAGGAAGAAGAAGAAGAAGCAATGGATATGGCCTTTGCCCGAATGCATAGATCGACAGCGCGGCAGAGAAGCAACGAAAA
>JBBBWG010027867.1:69276-83862 GCA_037176905.1 Azolla pinnata | reverse complement strand
GAAGAAGAAGAAGAAGCAATGGATATGGCCTTTGCCCGAATGCATAGATCGACAGCGCGGCAGAGAAGCAACGAAAATCTACAGTTTTACTCGCTTTGTTTTTTGGGTTGTTGCCGTTGGGGTTAGCAGTAAAAAGAAGGAGCTGAGGAGAAGCAGCTATGGAGGAGCTCGGACGGCTATGGCGGGGGAGAGAAGAAGCAAAGGGCTTTTCTGTAACGCTGCGGAAAGGAAGGGGAAGCTCGCTGAAAGCGTTACATTCTCTCTGTCTCTGTCTTATGTCTCTGTCTCTCTTCTGCGTGCAGGGTCGAGAAGCAGCGAGCGAGCGAGCGAGCAGGAGGAGCACTCTTCGACAAATTCAAAAAGAAAGAAAGACAGGCATTCAATTCCCGAAGCTGTTTCCATGGCTTCTGCTGCAGCACTTTGGTGGGCGATTTCGGGGAGCTTCTTCTTCTCTTTCGGGAAAGGAAGGAGGAGGAGTTCGAAGAAGAAGAAAGAAGAAGAAAGAAGAAGAAGAAGAAGAAGAAGAAAAGAAGAAGAAGAAGAAAGAAGAAGAAGAAGAAGAAGAAGAAACCTATCAAAAGAAGGGTTTAGGGATTAGGGTTTAGGGTTTAGGGATTAGGGTTTAGGATTTAGGGTTTAGGGTTTAGGATTTAGGGTTTAGGGTTTAGGGTTTAGGGTTTAGGGTTTAGAGTTTAAGGTTTAGGGTGTAAGAAGAAGAAGAAGAAGAAGAAGACATTAGAAGATATATATAGTTATAGATATACAATGGTTTATGAATGTAATCTGGATGCCAATTTTTAGGGGCTGGAAGGTCACCATTCAAGTGGGTATTTTCTGCTGTTTGGGTTGGGAAGAATTAGCAGTGTAATATCGCTTTATCTTGAATTGGGTTGGGAAGAATTAGCACGACAATGTCAGTTTATCTTGAATTCGCTTACAATATCGGGGATTATTCTTTATGTGGCAAATAGCTGAAGAAGAAGAAGAAGACATCTAAAGATCTGTGGTTAAAGATATACGGTAGTTTACAAATGTAATGTGGATGTCAATTTTTAGGCGCCGGAAGGTCACCACTCAAGTGGGTATTTCGCACTTTTGGGTTGGGAAGAATCGTCACCACATTATCACATTGCCCTGAATTTTCTTACAGTATCAGCAAATGCGTAATGCAATTCATATGGCGAATGCGCAATGCGATTTGTATTGTGATATGGCAAATGCTTGCATTACGTATGGCAAATGCGCAATGCGATTTGTATTGTTGATATGGCAAATGCGTAATGCCATCTGTATTTTGATGGCCCACCCACACCAAGGGCGTGCGAAAGTATATGGTTTGAAGACTAAAAACAAAGTTCTTTTGCGGTAGTTCCGCATCGCAGGAGAGATTTCTTTAATTATGGGCAGTTTTTGCATCGGCGGAGAGACTGAGAGACAGTCGAGGCACGTGAGGGCAGACGATCGTGTTGCTTGGTTTGTCGACATATTAGACACGTCGAGTGGTCTTCAGATTTGTTAAGGATGCAGTCAGATCGTTAAGCAAAACCTTTAAATTTGTTTGTTCAGTTGTTATGTTTTTTTTGTTTTGTTTGTTTTTTGTTGTTCCGCGATATATATCAAGACTGCCCCGCCCGCCCAACACCCGCATTTATGTCCTAGTGGGAATCGGACACGGAAAGAAGAAGAAACCGGAGCCGGATTCTGCACATTCCGATGCCGTTGGAGTCGATCCGCTCGAAGCTCCGGATGCTTCCCGATTCCCCACACGATCCCCGAGCCCGAGTCGTCGCCTTCGGAATCGCTCTATCTAGAATTAGGCGAATCGATCTTGTTGTAGGGCTTTCTTGAAAGTCGATCAGATCAACAGGAGAGGAGCTTGTTCGAACAGAACAAGGCTTTGTTAGGGGTTCAGGGTTCGGAGAGTTTACGGTTAAGTCAAATCCTGCAGAGACCAGATGAGTGGACAATTGGATCGGCAACGATCTAGGGCCTGGTGTCTGACAAACCCCAGGCCAAGCTTAACCTAATCCATGATCATCGTAAGCCCATGCCTAACCCTAATCCTATCCCTGCATCTAACCCCTAACCCTGGACCAGCTAGATGCCAATAACTGTCACCTTCGCTTTTCAAGAGATTTGAAGGGCATTCTCATAAATTTGTTGTGTGTAAGTGAATTGATCGGGGTTTTTTTTGGTTTTTAATTTCTGCAATGGTGGGCTCTGGCAACTGAAAAGGGGGGTATTCTGTAAGCTTTGCTTGAGGGCTATTCCGGTACTTTTCCCTGCTCGTCAGATGGGACGATCGATCGACTATTCTCTGACTCGAGGCAATGGGGTCCAGTTGTCTGTTGCTTGGTGTTTTCCCAATTTGTCGAGCAACTGGTCGCTTGCTTCGAGATTGGAGAGCTCGATCCGGAGACGGTGATATAGAGCTTGGCATATAGATTCCCAATCGATGGCCAAACCGATGCAGCATCGATTTCTCCGAGTTCCATCGATAAAGCATTTCGGCTTATCCTCATAACACAATCCTTCAGTTCCTCCTCGTCAACCTCATCAAGCTCCCACAAAGATACCGCTTTATTATCAATGCTCAGATGTGTGTGTGTGGATAAATCGAACTGATTCATCGTCAAAAGGATAAGATATATAGAGCGAATCGAACGAGGCTTCTTTTTCTGAACCCAAATAGCAACTTTAGCTCAGGAAAAACAGTTTCGATGAGTTGACCTGCCCTTAATATAGCATCGCCGACAACCCTGGCAGATTCGCGCACATGCCCCTCCTCCCCTCCCTCGCAGATTGAATGCGCGCAGATGACCTGCTTCGCTACTTTTAGAAGAGCAAGTAAGCTAGATTCATGTTGCCGGATGGGTTCTGTTCTTTCTGGCCCCTTCGACTGCGCCGTGATGATAATACATACGCTCCGATCGGTGTAACGATTCGGGTAAAAGTCTTCGGGGAAGAGGTTGCAGCTGTAGCATATTGAAGAGGAATCTGGAGCTCCTCCTCCTCCTCCTCCTCCTCCATAGTTAGCTGATTAGCTCTGCTTCTTCTTCTTATTGGGCATATTTTGAATCCAAAAACTGTTGTGCTTCTTCTTGGGCATATTTTGTATCCAAAAACTGTTGTGCTTCTTCTTGGGCATATTTTGTATCCAAAAATTGTTGTGCTTCTTCTTGGGCATATTTTGTATGTGTTTAGACCAGTCAAAAACAAAGAAGAAAAGAAGAAGAAGAAGAAGAAGAAGAAGAAGAAGAAGAAAAAGAAGAAGAAGAAGGAACAGAGGAATTCCCCTGCTTCTTCCCTCCCAAATGGAGCTTCTGCTGCTGCTGCTCCTGCTCCTGCTCCTGCTGCTCCTGCTCCTGCTCCCTGCGATTCATCTCCAAGCCCTACCCATCTGCATCAATGAAGGTCAGAAAGAAAGAGAGAGTCGAGAGAGCGAGAGACTGAGGAACAGAGACAGCGACGCAAAGCAGAGATGGAGAGCAAACCCCCTCCATCTCTTTCCCGCATTGCTTCTGTGATTGTCACACCTTGCCTTGCAGCGCAGAACTCCTGAGCTGCCGCCTTCTCTAACGGACCAACCGTTCTCTCGGATGCCTGAATGATTGATTTCTTTTTGTTGCCTGAATGATTTCTGAGCCTGAAGCAGCTCGCTCTCTCTCTCTCTCTCTCCGAATTGGGGAGAAAGTGTCAGAAAATTCCACACGCGCGCACATACAATGCGCTCTACCCTGCTACAGCCCACCGATTCTTCCCCTTCCAACCTGTGGGGAAGCTTTCCGGAACTTTGACAAAGTCCGACATGCAATTTTTCTTTATGATTTTCTGACTAGATCTATCTCGTTGTCAGCGCTCTCGGTTTTGCACGCTCTTCCCCATGCTAACCACGCAGATGTAGTCCGAATACAAGTATCCATTCGACTCGAAGAAACAGGATAGAGATATGTTGAGGTAGCGAGAGAAGCTTAGCTTCCCGAATACTGTTGCATGGTCTGGAGAGTGTGCCATTTTTGCACCTTTCAGCACAGTCTTTCATGTCTGCAAATGAAGGAGCTTTCCTCAAATGGCTTGCCTTTAAACCTAAAATGACCCTAACTCCTCGGACATTGCCAAATTGTCCCTACCTAGGCTTATATAGCTGTGAAATCTGCTGCTTTGTTTTCTCAGTGCTATTTTGTCGATCTCCATCACCTATCTTTTTTTGCCCACCACTGCTTGAGCTTTCCTGACCTGTGGATTTTGATGGTAGGTATTAAAAAACATCTTTGGGATAGCACATTTCATGAAAATTCTTTCTTCTACTTCCAAGTGCTTCTGATTTTATGGTGCACCACAATGTTTCTGATAGTATTTCTTTGTTGTTGTCTTTATTGGCAGAAGCTCCGCTCCCTTTAAAGCAATCTCTGGTATTTTGCTCTTCATTTCAGCAAAATGATTCCAGCTGCTGTGATACCAGTATGGATGAGGCGTTACAAATCAAGTTCGATGCTTTCAATGTCTCCAACACTCAGTGTGCTACCTACTTGAAACAGATACTTTGTGCTGTAAGATTCTGCCTCTTCATGTGCTACTATCACATTCTTCATTATCACCAGTATGCATGCATGAGATCGTCGGATCTCAATTGCACTATCATATCTGAATTTTTGCTGTTTCTAAGACTTTCTTCACCATGAGCAGTTGTAGGCATGCTGTGTCTGCATTTTTAATTTCTAACACGGGATAATACACTCAATCGATGTTTGTCTTTGCAGCAATGTGACCCATATGCCGGAGAACTCTTTCGGAGTCAGCTCGCACAGAGTCAATCTACGCTAATATTGTGCAATTCTACCTCGACATCTAACACGACACAATCATCAAACCAAACAACAGAAGCTTATTGTGAGAGTGTATGGGATGCGTGCAAGAGCATTGCTATCAGGAACTCACCGTTTTCAACCTCATTGCAGGGTGCTACAGGGACCTCGCAATCCACCCAAAATGCAACCGTATTGACAGATATTTGGCAGTCTGAATCTGAGTTTTGCAGTAGCTTTGGTGGTACGCCAGGTCCAGGAGAGTATTGCTACACTGGAGAAAAGTTTGTCCCTTACAGTACAAATACATCATTACCAAATATCGAGGGCATTTGCTTCGAGAAAGTAGCATCTGATGCCTATCTGAATATGATTCCTCATCCTGATGGATCAAACCGTGTCTTCTTAGCGAGCCAGGAAGGGGTTATCTACTTGGCAACAATCCCACAAGGTTCAGGGAATATCAGCATAGATATGAAAAGTCCATTTCTAGACATCAGTAATAGGGTTATAAGCAGCGGAGAGTATGGCCTTCTGGGTCTAGCATTCCATCCTAATTTTAAGGATAATGGACGTTTCTTTGTTTCCTATAATTGTGACAAAAGCTTGTGGGCTGATTGTGGTGGCCGATGTTCGTGTACTAGTGAGACTGGATGCTCGTTGTCAGCATTAGGGTCAGATGCTGGAAAAGTTCCATGCCAGATTTCAAGTGTAATTTCAGAATACTCTGCTAATACTTCATCAGGATCTTCTCCTCTCAAGGTAGATGCTCTGAACAGCACGTTTTTTTTCCCTTTTGATTGTTGTTTGGCATCATTTTTCGCAGCTAAAGTGAGAAAGAACTGAAACACCAAAGTGTTTTAACAAGATCGAAAGACCGTAATGTCCCATAAGACCTCGTGTATAACTACAACTGTAATCTCAGTAGCACAAGAAGGATGTATTTATACGCTAGCTGCCTAAAACTAGAGTTCCATACCTGTTTTACATGTTTCTGACAGGCAGTTCAAGCGAATCCTGATGAAGTGAGACGAATTTTCACGATGGGGCTTCCTTATCCGGCTCATCATGGAGGACAGATTTTGTTTGGGCCCACTGATAATTATCTGTACTTCATGATGGGTGATGGTGGAAGCAGTGGTGATCCTTTCAACTTTGCCCAAAACAAGAAGTCACTTCTTGGCAAGATTATGCGATTTGATATTGACACAATAAGTAAGCATATGCCAAACATTGTGTCTACGCATTGATGATGCTAGATTCTTCAGAGTATTGTTGTGAATGAGTAGCCACAAAACGAAGGCTGCTGCAAAATGATGGTTCTATGAAGGGAATACCATTGGTCGTATACCCACGTAGAAATGCCATTTGTCATTACCTTTCGAATTTCTTGACCATGTGTTTGCCTTGACCATAGCTTACTTACCTATTTGTCACGGCCAGATTAGGGCTGGCATTGCTGGCATCCAATGCAAATGTTAATGATAATTTCAGGGACCAAATTAATATTACATGTGCAACCTAAGTAAAATATACAAGCCTGTGTCTGCATCTCTATATAATAGTTGGGTTACAAAATTGATTAGATTTCAGTTCTGAGAAAAGTAAAGAATCTAGATGCCTAATGATGCAGGTATTTCATGGGTTTGTGCCTTTATATGTCTTCAAGGCCTGACTGAATTATTGAATTTTGTAAGATTTTATGTGCAATTTTTTTATTGATTTTTTGTGAGCTGAATGGCATTTTGTGAATTGGTTGGGCAGTTCATACACACATCGAGTCTAATGAATACATGCAGTGAGTTTTGTCCAAGATTGTTGAATTTAGAACAAGATAAATAAAAGTCAGTCTGGACTTTTTGTAGAGACTCAACGACCATAGCTATATTTTGTTGCAGGTACCAGTGAAGAGCTGTGGGGAAACTACTCAATACCTGCAGATAATCCATTTGTACAAGATAACTCGTCACAGCCTGAAATATGGGCTTATGGACTGAGAAATCCTTGGCGATGCAGCTTTGATAAAAGTGACCCACATTACTTCTATTGTGCTGATGTTGGGCAGGTCAGTATTTATGAATTCTTTTTGTTTCCAATGAGAGCTTCTGCTAAAGCATTTCATAATTCGTTTGTTTGAACCAGTTTAACTATGGTGCACAATTCCTCAAGGATTTCACCAGCACTTGTCGTCGCATTGTGTTTTTGGATAATATGAGCACACGATATGTTACAGTAGTAAAAAGATTTTCATTTCTGTAGTAAAACATGAAAATTGTTTGTGTTTCTTCTGTTCGTCATATTCAGGAGCTATTTGAGGAGGTTAACTTGATTACAAAAGGGGGTAATTATGGATGGAGAGTGTATGAGGGAGACGTACTGTTTACACCCACAAACTCTCCAGGAGGCAATACAAGTGCCAGTTCTATACAGCCTATATTTCCAGTGATGATATATTCTCACGACTCCGTCAATTCAGCGGAAAATAGTGCTTCTATCACGGGAGGCTATGTCTCCAGGTCAACACAGGATGCATGCTTGTATGGCAGGTAAAATGTACTAGCTTCATACTTGTAGGGAAGGTGAGCCAGCTGCATTTTCGTGTAATAAGTAAGCCAGTTACCATGCATGCATAGTGAGTGAAGTAGTTTGGGGGTGAAATGAAATTGTGGGCATATTCGTAGGTAGGCAATCAGTTGGCGTAAAAACCGAGTCAGTTCATGCTCAACTGACTTGGAGGCAAGTTGGGTTGATGGCTTATCTACATATTCTTATGGGAGGTAAGGTAGCTACATACCCATATGGTAGGCAATCTAGTTACATACTCAAATCACTGGTAAGCTAGCAACATACAGTATGTGGAAGCTAGCAAGCTACACACATCATATGGTGGGTAAGCTAGTAGCATCATACACAAATGACTGGGGTAAGCTAGCGGCATACATACGTGGAAGCTAGCTAGCTAGCTAGCGACATGCATCATATGGGGGGTAAGCTAGTAGTAGCATCATGCCAGTATAGCAAATACGCGACAAAGCTAGTTACATGCATTGTAAGGCAGGCAGTTAGATTGCTTCAAACGGCTGTCGAAGTTAGTGGTATAACTTGCATCATTGAATGAATGAATGAATGAATCAGATGTCGGTTGGAGTTAGTGGTATGTTGCATCAACGAATCAATGGACAAATCCATCAATCAATGAATCAATCCATCACTACATCAATCAATCAATCAATCAATCAATCAATCCATCCATCCATCCATCAATCCATCAATCAATCAATCAATTGAATGGCAGCAAGTAGTTACGTGTCGGCTGTACAAACTAACCGCTCGATCGATCGATTCTTTTCTCCTCGCAGGTACGTGTACGGAGATCTCTACGGAGGAGCGATGTGGGCGGGGGGGGAGACGCCGGCAGGGAGCGGCAACTTCACGGCGCTGCGGCTGCCCTTCTCGTGCTCGGCGGCTTCGCCGACGATGCCCTGCAGCGAGTCGGCGGCGAACGCGGAGCCCAATTTTGGCTACCTCTTCTCGTATGGCGAGGACAACGCGAACAACCTCTACGCGTTGAGCTACAATGGCATATTCAAGGTGGTGGATCCCACGCGATGCGGGTTCGCTTGCGATGCCAAGTTCCCATCCAATGTAGTTATAGCGAGCCCGATGGCCCCATCCCCATCCCCATCCCCGACCTCGACCTCGACCTCGACCCCTTCCTCTTCATCGAGATCCCTTCCCTCTCTTGCCGCTGATTGCGCCGCAATCGCCCGTTTCGTAGCCCTCAATCTACTATGCCTCCTCGCGCTGCATCATGCGAGGATTTGAGCACTCTGTGTGTGTGTGTGTGTGTGTGTGTGTGGAACATGAATGTCTCTATATGCTCCGCTCCTTCTTCATCAGTTTTGGTTCCGCCCCGATGTTTGAAATGCAAAGAGGCCATGGCCCTGAGGGCGACGAAGAAGCGCGGTTCGTCGATCGCGACCGAGGCTGTGGAATGCGGTTTGTTTGTTTTCTATACATCGAGGCAAGGGCTGCGATGCCTTGTTTGATGTCGATCCCCTCCGCGTCGATGCTGCTTTGGACTGTCGAAATGTATTTGTAGAGCCCCCGATTCATCGGGTGTGGGCATGCTAATGCTTCATTTTCTTCGATGTGTGCAGCAGCAGCTTAGATCGTGTTGTTCGGACTTACGTCTCGAATGTGCTCTACTTGTCGGCAAAGAAAAAAAAAACAACACAGACATATCGATGAGCTTGCGGAATTTTTTTTGTCATCGGAATTCATTGCGAAGGGACTTTGAGCTTTTTTAGATGGTCAAGGCATGAGAATCGTCGATGGTTGCTAGAGAGCTGTTGTCTTGCCCCGAAAGCTGATCACATCTGGCCGATTTGGAAGTGGCCAGGCATGTGATGAATCGATTGACACTGGCTTCGAGGGTAATCGAAACTTCCGGAATGTTTATCGGTATGTATCAGTGATGGAAGTAGAACAGATCTGTCGCAGGCTGAGGAATCAATCGCTTTGGCATATACTAGAACAGAGCTGTTGCAGCCCGAGGAATCGATCGCTTCGGCATCTACCAGAACAGATCTGTGGCAGCCCGAGGAATCGATCGCTTCGGGATGTTCCAGAACAGAGCTGTTGCAGCCCGAGGAATCGATCGCTTCGGCATCTACCAGAACAAATCTGTGGCAGCCCGAGGAATCGATCGCTTCGGCATATGCCAGAACAGATTTGTCGCAGCCTGAGGAATCGATCGCTTCGGCATTTACCGGAACAGATCTGTCGCAGCCTGAGGATCCGATCGCTTTGGCAGCAGAACAGAGTTTCCCCGATCGAGCAGTGCTACCGTAACATCATCATCAGCAGCCCGACTCGATTTCGGTTCACATTCTCAAGGGTCTAGGGTTTAGGGTTTAGGGGCATAGGTTTAGGGTTTTTTTTAGGGTTTTGGGGTCTGTTGGCATACGGTATGTATATACGGTATATATACGGTGCGTGGTCCATGGCATACGGTCTGCCGAATACGGCGTACGGTCCATCTACGGTCGATCCGATTTGCGGAAGGGAGATCGTCCGAGTTGGAAATCCTTTCTGCTTGCGTTTGCTGCTGCTCCGCCATCGCCAGCTCCTCCGGATCAGCTTGGTATACGCTACCTCGCTCTTTGGCGTACGGTCCGCCACATACGGCATCGGGTCCATCTACGGTAGATTCTTCTCTTTGCTCTTCCCCTTATCCAACCCCGATTTTGCAGACAGGAGATCGTCCGACTTGAAATTCCGTTTTGCTTTGCTTTGCTTTGCTGCTGCTCCGCCATCGCCAGCTCCTCCGAATCAGCTTGTGTCTGTAGTGGTGTGGAAAACCCCCCCGCCATGGCAACTTCCCTCCCCGTCAGGAACCTCTCCTCCGCCGAACCCGCCTTCTTCTTCGTCCTGCATGCCTCTTCCTCCTCTTCAAGAACTTCCATTCCAAGATCGGTGATCAAACCGCCGCGATCTGCTGATTCCCCTACATCATCATCATCATCATCATCTTCCTCTTCTTCTTCTTGTAGGTTTCTTCCCTTCTCTTCTTCATCCAGAATTGGCATCGCAGTACGGGTCCTCACCAAAGACCAAAAGAGACGACGACCAAGGAGAACCAGCAGCTGTAGGAAGTCTGCTCTCACCGCTTCTGCTCTAAAAGGTTCTGAAAATGTTAACCAGAGCTCGAACGATAGGAACGTTCTCTCTGTTGAAGGGCCAGACCATGATGACGTTACGAGTACGGGCTTAGTGGATTACGATGTTAAGATCGAAGAAGAAGCCGTCGATGGATTGGTCCGTCCAAAGAGAATCGCTTTCGATTATGGATTTCAGGCCAAGTTCCTGCGGAAAGGCCCAACTGTTCCAGGAAATGTTGTGAAGCTGGCGTTCGAGAACTTTGGGAGGGAGTGGAAGGTATGCTTCTTCTGAGAAACATCAAACGTTTCTGAAACGTCTCTTTCTGACGAAGGAGAAACAGTGTTATGTCCGTCCTTCTGAGAACAAGACTTCTTTGGCTCTATCTGACCTTCTGAGAAAGATTTGAAATTATTTCTGAGAACCATTTGCCTGTTTTGAAACGAAGGTTTGGTTTGGGAACATTCTTACAAGGAATAGACCATTTTTTGGACGCTTCCTCAAGAAAAATAATTTGTTTCTTGAATGCATTTCTATGGCCTTCACATTTTTTTGATTCTCTGAGGAAATGTGAAGCACTTCCATGTTTTCAAAGTTTGAGAGTGATTCCCGTGTTTGTGAAACTTTTTCCTAAGAGAGATTGAACTACTTCTGAAATACGATTCCTTTTTAATGTATGCATGTTTATGCTGAATTTCTGAGTAAGATTGAGCTGTTCACATAAACGTCCTTCTTTGATGAAATGTATGCCCTGGGAATTGCTGAGAAAGAGCATCATATGCTGAGGGAAACTGTACCATTATTTGCCTTAAGACCTGTCTTTGCACTTGCCTGTTAAAAATAGCTTCAACTGGAATAAACATGCTACTGAACCAGATAACATATCCAGAAATCCATGGTTTTCAATCAATTTCCTACCATCTGAATGAAACTACGTATATATGGAAGGAAGTTTGATCCAAAGGTCCTATTATTTTCTTGGAAGAGACATAGAAAAAAACAATGGATAGAGGATACAGTCTCTGATGGAAATATATAAAACGGCTACTTTATTCCTGTCCATAGATGATATGAGCAACCTCATTTTAGACAGTTGCTTCTCAAATAATGATGCATACTGTCCATGTCTGAGCGGGAAACACTTCACTTGCATCACATAACATAATTGAGGTAATCAGAATTGTTGTTGATTTTTCATGCCGATAGCAAGTTCCCTTTTCAGTAAAATTTAAAGCAACAATGAACGAAAATCTGGCAGCAAGTTGATAAATATCGATGTAGTTTTCGCATTTTAAATATATTTCCATTGAGAAATTCCAAAAACTTTGATGGGAATTTAGTGAAAGAGGAAACATTTTTGGAAAAACACCGATTGAAACATATATGAACCATGTAAACGAATTTGCTATTGTAAATTTGAAGACTATACAATCTCACAACATTGCTTCATTTTTTATGCAGGCTTTGCGTAGAAGCTACTTGTTTGGAGAATTGGAGAAGATTGATGGTAAGTGTTTGTTTATGCTATTTTGATCTGCCTGCCCATATGTCTCCTTTCCCAGACTTGTATCTGATTATCGTTAGCCCTTTTCTGGTTGTCTTAGGCTATCTTCAGTATGATATTCTCATTAGCATGGATGACTATAGCTTTCTAAACAAATGTCTTGCTTTTTCTTCAAGTAAACAAGATTGATGGGGGTCCTATCAGTATAATCACTGCTTACCTGGGTAGAGGCACCATTCTCCTACTCAGAGGCTTTGACAAGCTACTGCAGCTGTATGATGGTCTCCCTGAACTGAAGGACAAAAGACGGGTATTATTTGTGTATGAGCACTCGTGTAAATACTTGAAAGTGCTTTTCCCATGTTTGCAACATGATCGTCAACTGATTAGTGACCCAGTTTCCTGTTGAAAGGAAAACCCAATGATATTTGAAAATAGAACAATACTTATATTCATGGATAAGGCATGGCCAGATAAAAGCTGAAAGTGATCTTCGTGAAACCTTAAAGTGTATGTGGGAAAGGTAACTTTTCGTACTGTGCCTCCTTTCAGGTTGTTGATGAATCAGTAGATGAGCTTCAAAAATCATTAAAGAAATTGACATTGAATAATGATGCTGTATGGGAGCGAGAAAAGAGTCGACCACAAGTTGAAGCACCATGGTGGATACTTGGCCCATATTATGTTCTCTGCTTTGTAAAGTTCCTTAATCCCCTTACATTTTTTGTTTCATATGAGGCAATACACTCCAGTAAGGCATTTGTGTCACAAATTGTTAAGCATAATGTCTTCATATCTGATTGAGTTAATCTAAACTTTGAGTTTTCTTCCAGATGTTAGATGTTATTTTTGAAGACCGACCAATTCAAAGATTTTGGTTTCTTGAGACAGTTGCACGGATGCCGTACTTTTCGTATCCTTCTTTGAATTCTCGTTTAGGATGAAGGTCAGTGTGAGTCCACATTTATATTTGTATTATTTATATGTAAATAACGGCTATACCTATAGAATTCTATATATAAAAGGGAAATGAACATACCTATGTTCTGCATGGAACATCAGCAATGTGCTAGTTGCATTGAATGCATAACTATTTTCTTTATTTTGTTGCTAGTATTTTGTGGCATCACCTCTGACATTTACGACCAAATATGTCTGTCTACATGGAAAGACTTAAGATGGTCTGTTTGGCAAATCCCCTTTAATTTTCTTAGCTCTACATGCTCAGATATATTTCTATGCTCCACTTGTATGAGACTCTTGGATGGTAAGCCTATCATCTTTCATTAGAAGAGGCACCTTTATGGGATCATTTATCTGTGTGGGTATGCATAGGTGGCGTGTCGGTGCTGAAGTACGCAAAGTTCATTTTGCTGAGGTACAGATATAATATTGGCTTTGTTTCTGGGAGTTGTTCGACATTAATGAGAATACTGTTTAATAGATTTCTCGTTGCATTCTATGTGAAGGAATGGAATGAAATGCATCATCTGAAAATAATGGAATCACTAGGAGGTGATCTGGAGTGGCGTGACCGGTTTTTTGGTCAACATGCAGCTTTTTTCTACTATTGGGTAAGTCTCTTGAAATCGTTGAAAGGAGAACTGTTTGTATTATAATTTTTGAGTCTGAACTATTTTGATTCCAACGCAGATTTTAAACTTGATGTTCCTTATATCTCCAAAAGTCGCATACAACTTTTCTGAGCTCATTGAATCTCATGCAGGTGATGCATCTGGTTCTCTTATAGGAAAGCATTTATGATGTATATCCTTCGTATTATTGCTGGTTTATTTAACATTCAAAGTCTTGTTATCATGAATGTATGTGGAGTGATGCTTTGGCTGTTTTGCACGATAGTTGATACGTATAGTCAGTTTGTTGACGAAAATGAAGAGCTTCTCAAATCTCTACCCCCTCCGCCTGTAGCCGTGGACTACTATGAAAGTGAAGACCTGTACATGTAAGCTCTAGCATCTTCAATATGGAAAAAGTGATGCATGTTTGCAGTATCTATTTCATTACACATGTCTTGGAGCGTTATTCTGCTTGGATTAGCTCCAATAGTGTACTTTTTTGTAGGATTGATTTGTTTGGTGCAAATTGGGAGCGTTATTCTGCTTGAATTTCTAGAAAATGTTTTATATTGCAGCTCTAGACGATTGCTGACGTGCAATTCTGCAGGTATGACGAGTTTCAAACAAGTCGGCTGCCTGAAACGAGGAGGCCAAAAATCAACAACCTTTATGATGTATTCAGTGCAATAGCAGTAAGTGCAATATATATACTGTATGTACAGATGGTCTGAATCATGCCTTGTTTTCTCATTGGTAAACCTTACATGGCTTTGAGTAGGGGGATGAATATGAACATGTAAAGACTATGGTTGCATGCCAACAGCTCGACGTGCTCGTTGTCAGTCCACATAAACCAAAGGCCAGAGGGGAAGATCTGCGGCCTTGAAAATATGATGGATTTTTGAAGGAAGGAACTCTACAAGTTGTGTAAATATACTGGTAAAAAAATATACATACAGATTTACATATATACATATATATATAGACTGCAGCTCTATACACTAGACTTCTGTAATACATGAGTTTCTAATTTATCGAA
>JBBBWG010027867.1:24557-58964 GCA_037176905.1 Azolla pinnata | reverse complement strand
TCGATTGAGGTGTTTTTTTGAACCAAGCTTTGGTGTACGCCCAAGAAAGGACGGAATCCTTCCCCCCCCCCCCCCCCCCCCAATCCAAATCCCCAACAGTAGTTTTCTCCGAAATCGAAAGTCGAGAGATCGGTATGCGTTTCGACGCACCGACATGGAAAGATCATCAAACATTAGCTGCACGAATTCGTGCCGAACTTCGGCAGCTCGTTCCCGCGATCGTAACACCCATCTGTACCTCTTTCTTCCAGCTTCTTCCAGCTGAAAGCCAACAGAACTATTAAGATTCGAAAGCCGGAAGATACAGAAACGACCCCGATCGTATCTACGCAGTTCTTTTCTGCTGCCTGATTTCCAAAACCAAGAAAACCCGTTGCTTCCATCGTTTTTGAAAATGTCGGAATGCCCCTCGCATCGTCTCTTCACCTGAATGAAACCTCATTCATTCAAAGCACCGAGGAGCCGATTTCGTGCCTCGACAGAAAGCTTGCACATGCATATAATGCTCGTCGTCATCGGTGGCGTGGATGTGCATCGATGATTGGAAGCAAGGATCAGCTACCAGACCCTTCTGGACATGCTGAGCAAGCGGCATCTGCGACTTGGAAAAGATCTAGAGGTCCCTTCCACGTAACAGACTCATCGAGCACCGTCCTCTTACACTGGCTGCGTGATGCCGAAGATTTGTTAAAGTGTATCCGAGGACCCTCAGGAAGCTTCTTGTACCACCCACGCGTTCGATTCCGCTCAACAAGTGTTAACTCTCTCGTAAACTACGAATTCCTAGCAACTTATGCGTTAATTTTTTCGTGATGTTTTTCCTGATTCTATGATTCTCTGCTCTTTTTTCCTCTTGATTTCTATTATTATTTTATTAAAATACAAGACGAGATATGTTAAAGTAATGGAGGATATGTGTCTTGCTCTGCTCTAACCTCCACTAGAAACTAGAGGAGAGCATGGAAAGTGAAAAAAGAAATGGAGAGGAAGCAATGAATAAATCATAGAAAAAATAATGATGAGAAATGAGAGGATCAAAAGAAAAGGTGGTTTCTAGGATTTTAATATAAACAGGTATCTTGGCCTCTTCATTCAGGCATCCAGATCCCTAATGTTACTCTCCTCCTTTTCTCAAGCTAATTATCTATATTTAATTACATCATACTCCTACTTAAACTACGTACATATCCTATATAGAAACATTATAGTAGTTTCAAGGAGCCCAAGAAATTGCTCGTAGAAGGTTGTAGCAATTTTAATTTTATTGGTTTCAGTGATATACGATTTCTGGTATAGTCCCCAATGTCTACGTATCTTAGATAAAATCTTCCTTACATTTTCTTATGTATTATTGCTACTTGAAGTATGGCTAATATTTTTTCCATAGAAAATGGTGGAAATTTGTGCTTAATACATTCATGATTGCGTAATTCTTGCTAAATTTAAGTTTTTAAATCTCATTAATACTCTAATTATTTGGAGTATAATAATTGTTTCCTTATGCTAATCTAGGACATAATTATATTATTGTCTTATTTTAGCCTAGCAACTATTGATGGATTTTGACTATTGAGCCAAAAAGAAAACTTCTTCTTGATCACATCGCGATGCTGCCCCAGGGTGTTGGGTTTGGCTCTTCCTCTAAACTGGTCCCTCTAAACCCTAAACCCTAAACCCTGCTCCCCAATCACATGATTAGCACGATACATTAGTAAGTAGATGTTAATCACGAGTCGAGTAAATTGCCCCATGATTAAGGATCGCAGCATCTTCGTTAGGTTTCTTGTCCACGTTCGGGCGCTCTCTTTGTCCACGTTCCGTGTCATGTGGTGGCATCGCAAATCTCAATGTGCCTCTCGCATAGGGAGCACCGCTAATACTAGACATTCGAATAATCTGTCGACGTCTTCTACAATGGCGAGAAATTGGCCCATGAGACAAACAATGCAGTAATAAGATGTGTACCCAATCATCGATCAAATTAAGAGCCAGAGACCGACAGCTAAGATTCAAATGCATGGAACCTCCTCGCAATGCGAAAGAAAAAGCGTCGCCCGATGAAACCTCGTGTCAATGGCCTTCGGCTGCTTCTTCTTACCGTGTCAAAGTGTATATTCAGTTCTTCTGACATGGCTGGTGCACTACATGCCCACATCTTTTTTTTCAAATGCACCTCCGCGCACAAATATCCACTTGGGGGCTGCGGAGGGCCCACAAGAAGAAGACTCACAGGTGATTAGCTATATCGAGAGCAAGCGGGTTATCAAACAAACCATCACGTGATTGAGGAGCGGATGACAAGAATGAGCGTGTAAATCCTTAAAGAGAATGCACAATATTACTTGTTCTTTCCGCAATAGTGTGTGTTCATTATATACAATCGTGGTATTTGACAGCCAAAGGAATAGAATTCCCGTGGCGTGCGTGGGTTACAGTTTCTTTTTTCTGACTAAACGACTTGATACGATACATCTATGGCACGTAGAGAGGTGTTGGATTGAAAATTTTCATCAAGAAAAAAATGGCCAGATGCATCGAGCCGGAAGGGAGTTTCGAAACCCCCTTGTGTATGTAATATTATGGTTTAGGGTTTTTTTAGGATTTCCCGGAGAAGGGTAACACCAGGAGCTCGCGGACACTCGGGTTTTGGATTTGGCATTTCTCCGGAATGCCCCTAGATCCTGACTTGCAACATCTAGTCTGCGATGACCGACTAACTGAGTGGGAGATCGACCGACCCCGGAGGGAGCTTCGAGCTCGCAAACCCTAAAAATCGATAGATCAACCGCGGAAAGCGAGGGGCTTGTCTTTCGGCAGCACGGAGCGCGCCCTGAGGAAGCGCGCGAGCGACGCGCGCCGGTACGAGGCCAGGAGCGGCACGTGGCACACCGCGGCCTCACCCCGATCCCGTTGCCGCAGCCGCCGCCGAGGCTCGCCACGATCCTGTTCATGATCGGCATCGCTTGTACGACGCATAACGTCACAATGCTGATGATGAGGAGGAGGAGGAGGAGGAGGAGGAAGAGGAGGAGGATGCAAATGCAGATCGGCGCCGCAAATGCCGTTGTTGTAGTTGTTGGTGTTGTTGGTGGTGTTGTTGGTGGTGGTGTTGGTGTTGGTTGTGTTGTTGTTGTTGTTGTTGGTGTTGATGTTGATGTTGTTGTTGTTGATTATGTTGTTGTTGTTGTTGTTGATGTTGATTTTGTTGTTGTTGTTGTTGTAACTGTTGTTGTTGATTTTGTTGTTGTTGTTGTTGGCATAGTAGCGGCGATGATTCGGAGCTGGCGTGTAAACCCTAAACCCTAAACCTTCCGCTAATCCAATCGCTAATGATCCCGTGCGCGCCGCATGATCAGCTGCCCTCGCGCCCACCAATCCAATCCTTAATGATCGTGCCGCCGCCGCCGCCGCCGCGGAGTGATCAGCTGCCCTCGGGCCCGCTAACGATCCGATCGCCGATGATCCGATCGCCGATGATCCCGCCCGCGCCGCGCGATGATCAGCCCTCGGGTCCGCTAATCCCACCACTAACGATCCTGCCCACGCCTCACGACCGCCCCTCGGGGCTGCTAATCCCATCACTAATGATCCTGCAGCTGCCGCTAATGATGCTGCTGCTGCTGATGATGGTGGTGGTGGTGGTGATGATGGCGATGGTGATGATGGTGATGGTGGCGATGGTGATGGCGATGATGGCGATGATGGTGATCTCGATGCTGCTTCCCTTTCGTAGACTGATTCATTCATCCTGCTGCTGCTGCTGCTGCATTCATTCGAATTGGGCGGCGCCGCCATGGCGTGCCCTGCTGCGAGCAGCAGGGTCAGAGCTCGCGCGTGCTCGCCCGAGATCGCCTCGAACACATGCACCCGCCCCCCGTAGAAGATCGTCATGGGCGCCGCCACATCGGAATCTCCTGCAGCAGCAGCTGGAGCTTCTGATCCTCCTCCCATCCTAGTCGAATCGCCCTGCAATGTCCGCTGCTGCGCTGGATGATGCCGCTGGCGATGGCGATGGAGGCGGCACCACTGATCCCCGTCGTTGCTACCATGGCGCTGGCGATGGCGATGGAGGCGGCACCACTGATCCTCGTCGCCGCTGCCATGGCGATGGCGATGGAGAAGACGAAGATGAAGCGCGAGCGGGGCAAGGGCAGGATCATGGTCGACATCATCCTCTGCGCCGCCATGATCGGATCTCCTCCGCTTGCTGCGCGGAAGCTTGCCGCACTGGTCGTGCGCGCAGTGGGAGCTGCAGGACGCCATAGCCAGCGGGGCAGACGGAGAATCTCGGCGCCTGGTTAAAGATCTAGGGTCGCTCACAATCAGAATCAGAGGATTCAGAATCCGAAGAATCAGACGAATCAGAATCCGAAGAATCGGACGAATCAGAAGAATCAGACGAATCAGAAGAAGAAGAAGAAGAAGAAGAAGAAGGCCCGCGCGATGGAAAGCAGAGCTGTGGAGCGGGAGCGATGGCGGAGAAGCAGAGATCGAATCCCTCGCAGAGAAGCAGCGGAGATTGAAGGAATAAATCGAGAAGCGGGAAGAAGAAGAAGAAGAAGAGAAGCATGTAGAAGATTCCAAACGCCGCGCGCGCACGTGCGAATTCCCTTCTTCCAAATTCCCCACGTTTTTATTACGTTTTTTGTTTTGTTTTGTTTTCTTTTCAAAGCTCTGAAATTAGGGCGGAACATTGTCTCCACCTGGTCAAACCCCTGGTCAACGCTTCTGAGGTCTTGGTGGTGATGATGGTGGTGGTGATGGTGGTGATGATGGTGGTGGTGATGGTGGTGATGGTGGTGATGGCGGTGGTGGTGATGATGGCGGTGGTGGTGATGGTGGTGATGGTGATGATGGTGGTGGTGGTGATGGTGATGATGGTGGTCATCATGATGCTGGTGATGTTGGTGATGCTGTTGTTGTCGATGCTGGTGATGGTGAATGATATTGGTGATGCCGGTAATGCTGGTGATGGTGATGATGATTATGGTGACGGTGCCGATTATGATGCTGGCGATGATGATGGTGTGATGATGCTGTTGATGCTGGTGATGGTGAATGATATTGGTGATGCTGGTAATGCTGGTGATGGTGATGATGGTTATGGTGACGGTGCCGATTATGATGTTGGCGATGATGATGGTGTGATGATGCTAGTGATGCTGGTAATGCTGGTGATGGTGAATGATATTGGTAATGCTGGTGATGGTGAATGATATTGGTGATGCTGGTAATGCTGGTGATGGTGATGATCATTATGGTGACGGTGCCGATTATGATGTTGGCGATGATGATGGTGTGATGATGCTGGTGATGCCGATGATGCCGATGATGCTGGTGATGGTGATAATGGTGGTGGTGATGATGATGATGCTAGTGCTATTGCCGCTTATGGTGATGATGCTGGTGATGATGATGGTGACGGTGCTGGTGATGGTGACGATTATGGCGATGATGGTGGTGATGATGGTGGTGAAAATGATGTTTATGATGCAGATGGTGATGATGGTGATGCTCATGATGTTGATGATGCTAGTGATTGTGACAATGGTGATTATTATGGGCTGGATATGCTCGGTACCACGAGCTCGAAATGTTCTCGTACATAAAACGCGAATGTCGGTGTTAGAAGCTCTCGCATGAAATCGGATTCGAGAGTTTAAAATGGTGAATCAAAGCGTTGAGGATGTAGGTTACAGTATAGGCATTGGAGATCAAAATTTTCAAGTTGAGGGTAAAAGACATGAAAGAAAAAGTAAAGTTGTGGCAACGCATCTGCCTCACATCACTACTCCTTCCGCAGGTATACATTTTTGGCATTGAATACCATAGGCATTATATAGAAAAGCAGTTTGGGCGAAGAGATAGAACAATGATCTCGGGCCTCTGGTTTCTGATCGATGAGGGCGAAACCATGCAGCCGCCTGCTATCTTGGCAAACGATTAAAAGCCGTGACTGAACCTGGCAGATCTTTCCTCCCATAATCTACACGTAAGATACATTTTAGAATACTCCCACTTATAATCTACATTTTGGAATTGTCGGTTTGTTAAGCAAGTTTTGTAAGAATCAAGATTAACTTTTACTGAATCTTCTCTTGGAAAAAAAACACACAAAAAAAGACTAAATTTCACTATGGCTACTCGTTTTGCAAGCTTAAATTTTAAATTTCGATTATCTATCATTTAAGATTCTACATATATACCACCGCCAAGGAAACGGACTATGGAAACTTTAGTTTACTGTAATTTTGTAACAGCATTTAACGTATTTAACCTGTGTTTAATGGTCGGATGTAATTTAACCTGTATTTTTCACATACTAAATATTAAAATACGTATTTCAAATGCTTACAAAACTTTGATCAAATACTTTTAAAATACGTAACATACGTACAGCATTGAACCGCACACTCTCAGCTCATTGACAGATCTCATGGATAAAGACGGGGGCGAGAGCATTCATGGCACTCTCATATGACATGTGAATCACCATTGCCGTGAGCGTGAAGCCGAATATAGGATCGGAGAGATTGATTTGAAGTTTGCCTATGTTGTGCACTGGTCGCAAACGACAAGATCCAAGAGACCGTCCAAGAGTGGAGGGCGGACGAACCCTTCAACGTCAGACGAAATTAGCATGCGACTGTTCCTAATTTTTGTTTGTTCATGCACATTTATCACAAGGAGTGCGGATTGACAGAGACAATGAGTTGACATGGAAACAATGTGAGAGAGAGAGAGAGAGAGAGAACATGTTTAAAGTAGTTTCGATAGCAAGGGTTTTTTTGTATTGTCATGTTGTTTTAATACAAATATACAGTTACGAAAAGAAAAAGAGAGAAAGAGAGCGTGTTGAAGGTCTAGAAACAACTTGTCCCACTGCTTGCATTCTTGTCGACACCTTTCTCAGGCTGCTTCTCTCTTACCCTAATTTGTGGTCACAAATCCAGACAGCAAGGCCACACTGTGAAGCTCCACAGAAAAAGAAGCTCTAGATCATGGCGCATCTCGGGGGAACATGTGATTCCTCGTTTTGGCCGCATCGATAGGTCGTGTAAAAGGGGCGGCAATCTGGCAAATCAGAGCCCTTACAGATGGCCAGCTGGCTCCCACAAGGGCGTGAGACGATAAGCATGTACGGACTTTGACAAAGCGTGCGTGGGGAAACCATAAGCCATACAGACCGTAGGTGACATCGATTTATTTATCATCCCATATGCCGATGGTGCCAACATTCGTCCAAATCCAAGAGTGTGCGATGACACTCATCGATCTCGTACAGTACTTTGGATAAGAAGGGAAGCGGTCGGTTTTGGTTTGGTAGGATGACCGTTTTGTTCTTTCGAGCGGCGGTGAATCATCGTTTGGCCGGTTAGTATTAGACCCATGTATTCAGATGCAATGTGTGCATATTACGGATTTTCTAATGTTGAGTAATATTTAAGAAAATATTAAAGAGAGTATAAAAGATTAAGTAAGAATGATCAATCACACCAACCACCCTCGAGCAAATAATTGAAGACGAATCTAAAATATCTTATATGTTTATTTTTATTATTACCTCAAAAGTTGATAGGTATAAATCCAATAACAAATAGTCTAGCCTTACCAATAACTTCTAAGGCTCCCTAACCTCTAGGTGTGTTCACACCTATCGAGGGATCATAAAGGGTTGTCCTATCATAATCCCACTTACCTTACATTAAACAGTTTATATTAGCTCTTGTAGATTGGTTCCTGAGGTTATGCCCATAACAACAGTAATAGATCATCCGGACAAATATAAGTTAAGTTTTCTCGATTGCTCTTCCGTGGAACCCCCTGGCCTTGACAGAAGCTCCGACAGTGTAGAAGCATTGCTGCCTGACTTTAGAGCGAATCGGGCCCTGTTTACATCAACGTTGCCAGGAGCTCTTCTGTGTGTCGGGGGCAGCTCAAGCGAAGCAAACGTTCGGCATGCACCCCGCTCGCTACTCGTCTCCGAGCTGCTGTTTCTGCTGCGAGCCTCGGGTTCATATCAAGCGGACGAAACTACTCTGCAGTCGTTAACTGCATTGCCTGCAACCGGAACCTGCCCGATTCCGTCGCAGTCTGCTTGAGAACTTGGATACTCGGAAGTAAAGAAAAGTACAGATTCCGTCAGATCGGTTTCAGTTGACTGGCTGCCCGATTCCATCGCAGCCTGCTCGAGAACGTGGATACTCGGAAGCAAAGCAAAGTACAGATTCTGTCGAATCGATTTCGGTCGACTGGCTGAGAAAGACAATATTTGCCAAAGAGGCAGTTGTGGAAGGGTCAGATGCTCTCTCTGAAGTCAACGGACGAGGGTTGACCACGGTCATGGTCTTCCGTTGACTTTCCGGTCTTCTATTGACTTTCCGGTCTTTCCTTGACTTTCCGGTCTTCCCTTGACTTTCCGGTCTTCCCTTGACTTTTTGGTCAAGGCCCGAGGGCATGACTTGCTATTGAGAGAAGCTACGACGACTCCGACGGACGAGGAAGAGCAGAAACAGACAGAAATTCAGAGAAGATGTCGATGATGGCGACGACGATGATGCGGCTCCTCCGCAGCAGAAGCCGCAGCGGCGTCGGCGTCCTCAAACGCTTCCCATCCATGCCCTACTGCACCAGCCACATCCCCCCCGGGTCGACGACCGGCGATCCGATCGATGCTTCTTCCTCCCCTCCTCCGTCGTCCCCCGGTCGGAGCCGCTCTCCCCAGACGCGGCCGATCGACCGCGACTCCTCCTCTTCGAATCGAACGATCCGCCCGGATGAAATCGCCAAGTTCTCTGCCTTGGCCGAAACGTGGTGAGTTTCCAGCGTCCGGATTCTCCTCGTTTGACATTTTGCGAATGCAGGAAGTTTTTGTAACTTCTTCGTGCAACGATGACCGAGCTTCTGGCATTGGAGATCGTTGCCAAAACGTTTCACTTAGAAATTGTCTGTTTGCTTTGTAGCGGCCAACAGTGGCGTTTTACCACCAACGATCCCCAAAATGGATAAATTATGTGCCCTCGATGCCAAATTGGGGTAGGTTTAGCCTTGTAATTCTGCGATAGCTTAGTCGGCATGTTTTCGGATTAAGATTGGTCGTCATAAGCACCTATCGCATGTACTCATTCGTTCTAGTTGTTGAGGAAATTGATCTGATGATAGATGATAGCATTCTCAGTGTCAGAAATCTTGTCGTGTCTCATTGGAAAGGGGTAAATTGTTTATGCTCATTGGAAAGGGCATGTCTGCTCTAGTTCGTAATATCAATTGACACTGAGACCAACTAATGTGCATTACAGCAAAATCAAAGTTCGATGTTTTAAACATGAAATGATAAATAATGGTCGAAAACAATAGGTACTGTAAAATACCGTCGCCCTCCCACAACCCACATGCTTCAGGCAACTCTTGTGTGAGGAATTCACATCACCACAAAATGTTCTTGCACTTATGCTGATGGTAAATGGACTTAGTGCGATCATCACCATGATCAAACCTGGGGCTGTAATCATAACTATCTTACAGTTGCTGTTTTCCAGCCTTTCCTATTTATATTGGTTTACTTTCCTTTCCTATACAGAAGTGATGATATGCATTCTAACAGATAAACTGGTAATAGAATCTGCATAATGCTTCGATGTATGATGGAGAAGTATCATCAACAGGGGTATTTGGCATCATTAGCCAACCGGGAAAGCTTCAGCAAACACGTCTTTGGTCTGATGGGAACAATATTTACCGGCCGTTCTGTGTGTTGCACTTAGAAAAGATATTAGATTGATGAAGATGTTTTCTATGAGAAGTTTTTCTGTGTATCAATAGTTAATAGGCGTTCTCATTCTCACTATGGCACCTCGAAAATACTGTTGACAGGTGGGATACAAAGGGACCATTTAAACCGCTCCATAATATGAATCCAACACGGCTTTCATTTATCCGTTCAAGCTTATGTCGGCACTTCGGGTTTGAGAGCATCTATACCTGAGCATTAAGAGAAGTATTTGACAATGCAGCTGTTGACCCCCTGTTATACTTACGGGATTGATGTGTTTTAGATCGTATGTAGATGATTTTCAGCTTGTTTCGTACTTTCTTTTTATGGTTGGCCTTCTTTTTCCAGGAGGAGCACATTTTCTGCAAAACCCTTGGATGGGCTAACCATATTGGATGTTGGCTGTGGGGGAGGACTTTTATGCGAGGTGTAAGAACTCATTGCCTATGTATTCTTAAGTTTTCGCAAAATTATGGAATCTTATGGATCTTGATCTCCTTGTGTAGCCACTCTCGCGGATGGGTGCCAAAGTAGTCGGGATAGATGCTGCTGAAAGTAATATCAAGATTGCAAGAGCTCATTCTGTATGATTTATCATGTCTTCCTTCATGTACGAAGTTTTGATACTAGTGTGAAATAGTAGGTCAACGTAAATAATTACATATAAACTTCTGTGATTTCCCCTTAATAGAAAACATAAATTGATGGTGCGATCTAAAATACTTCATGTTATCAGCTGACCTCTTTCACCTGACTGTAGAACTCAAGGTTTATCATTTATTTGGCACATGCATGTTCTCATCTTAGCAAACTTCGAATTCGTACTCGGAATAATCACATTTTTCCCATCTACTTTTGTGTCTCCATGTGTTTTTTTAGTTAGTGAATGGTTTCAGACTACTTCTGAATGCTTTGTTTGCATTTAGGATATGCTTTGTTTGCATTTAGGCTTATGCTTTTCCGTGACTTCATGCTTATTTTTTGCTTGCATCCACAGATGTCCATATTTGATTGGTTATAATGAAGGTGGATTTGCTGTTACGTGTGATTTTCTCGCATGCCTTTCCAGTATTTCCTGCGAAATATCAATTGATTTTGTAACCTTTGTAGGTAAAGGACCCTCTTACTGCATCAATTGAGTATGCCTGTGTAACTGCTGGTGGGGAATGCTATGATCATTTGTGTACAAAATCTATTACTTTTTTATGTTGCCGATGTATCCTTACACTTATATCATGGCAGAGCAACTAGTGAAAGAGGATCAACAACTATTTGATGTTGTTATTTCTCTAGAGGTATTGTGCTTTCAGTTGCATTCATGGTGAAAACTGTGTTAGTTTATTAATCTGAAAAATCAATTCATATCTTGATTTAATAGTAATTAAGCAAAAGCATCAGCTCACAAGTTTGCTTTCTGTACTGAGTGCATGTTATGAAAAATGACAATCACTTGTTCCTACATGTTTTGAGCAGGTTATAGAACATGTTTCAGACCCCAAGCTATTTGTAACTTCACTATCGGCTCTTACAAAACCAGGTGGTGCAGCTATCATATCGACTGTCAACAGATCGGTACCTGGCTTTTTGTTGGCGATTGTTGTAGCTGAACGTCTTCTACAATGGGTATACATGCTTTTTTGTATAATAGGGCAATGAATGCACATATTCCCCCCCTTCTGAATGAAATTTTTTAAGAACCAAATTCTACCATTGTATTTAGGCTTGGAGGGAAAATATGTACAATAAGATTGTTTACGTTCATCATCCTCTCCATTCTGAATAATGATTTTTTTATGAGCCGGTAGATATTTACAAGAAAATTTGGTATAGCATAAAGAAGTTGTTATGCGCTGGAATCACTGGCTAATCCATCAAAGCAATTTGTAGTTATTCTTTCTAATTGCGGGTTTCAGTGCCTTGTATGTGGCATAATGTATTTGAGTTCTCGTTTAATTGCACAATTGGGTAGATTCTTCCAGAATTCTTATCGAGGAGCTTTTATGTTTTTGATCAGGTGCCCAAGGGAACTCATGAGTGGACCAAGTTTGTCACTCCAAATGAGGTTGCACTTCTTATGGCTCAAACACGCATCACGGTTTGTCTCTCTTTTAAGTGTTGAATATAAAGTTTAGTTGAATTTCCCTCTAATCATTTACATAGAGATTTGCGTTTCCATAAGTTTCTCCTTATCATAGGTATTGGGTCGCACTATTTTCTTTTTCTGAGGTCGCACTTTTTTGTTGTACGTGATGTAATTTCCCTCACACAAGCTGGCTCACGTGGTGTGTGTTCCTGGAGACCTAGAGACAGAAGTGCAGGTTTAAGCATATTATTTAGCCATGGTTCTTAAACTAGAGATGGGCATAGTTGTGAGTGGTTGCCATGAAGCTCAACCTTTTCTTTATACATATGATGTCAATCCATGTAAAGCTTCCACTATGCTTTTGGCATGCAAAACCCAAAGCAGGGATGGAATATCACCAAATTGTTTTGTCCTAACGAAATCAGAGAGACCACAAAGAGAGGAATTATTCACGACTTGGTGTGTATGTTAGATTAAACTACCTAACTAAAGCTTTGAAATTCTTCTGAAATAATACAGACAGCTTCATGTTTTCTAAAAGTGATGCATACTGTGGATGTAAATGCAGCTAAAAGAAATGGCAGGAATGGTTTTCAACCCATTGACTGGAGCGTGGTTCTTATCAGAAGATACAAGTGTCAATTACATAGCTTTTGGAGTAAAGATGCCACATTCCTCATAGAGAGTAATGATCTTTTGTTATGTCTTTATAAAGCGCAGACATTGGATGACCATAGATAACTTGTGTGAAGTCAAGCAGACAAAGCCCCCTTCAAAAGTTACATTGTAAAATAATTTAAGTGGCTGCCTTGTTTGTGAGGATGGAACAATCATAAGCAACATGCGCATGAACATTGCCATGAGTGTATCAATAGAAGCATGTACTGGGAATCAATCAATCCCCTTGGAGTTTAAACTTGTCAATTTGGGTTTGCCATTGAATTGAATATAATTTAGAGCATGAGTTAGCCATTAAATTCAAACTCTAGTTAAAAATTATACAGATGTTTATTGTTCTTAAGTTGCCACTGCACCGTTTTTTCTGCACAATTCTGAAACGGTTTTCGGTTTTTCTTTATAAGGTTTATAAACCTTCACCTGCGTTCACTGGCTCTCCAGGTTTTATCTGCACCTGCTTTTTCTGACATGTGGCTACTTTTCCAGTAGAATTCATTTTTATAAGGGAACTAAGATTATGATTAGATACTTGTGATCATCAATGACCACTGTCAATAATCCTTATCGGCTACTTTCTATACAGTGATTAGTTCAGTTCCCCTTGAAGGGAGCGACCTTCCAATCATCATTGCGCTCCTAGTAAGTCATATCTATGCCAGATTGTTATCCTCCCTTTTCGTGTGAGACATTCAAAGTAGCAGCTAAAGATTGTGCATTGGGATAAATTTGAACGCAAAGTAGCTCTTTTTCTTTGTACCCAAATCAGAAACACTACACTGACCAATCTGTTGGTTGGCTTTCAAAGTTGTAACTGGTTACCTTACTTTCTTCTACTAAAGAGATGCTTTCTTTTTGTACGTGAGATTGACATCGTCTTGCACAAGGAAATGCCATCAGCAGGATGGCTAAAGGACTTGTAAGGATACATGGCTACAGATATGGAGACCGCTGGCTTTCTACTTATAGAGCTTTAGCAAGAGCAGACAGCGGAACTATGCATAGGCCCCTCTTTTGCAAAGGCGCGTCGCTGATCCCATGGTTGAGCCAGCAATGGTTATCAGTCGAAGTGTCAAACATCTGCACACATAGCAAGATGATCCAGTCAGAAGGAGATGGATCAATTGACAGGATTGCAGTATGGTGGATGTAGAAGGCATAAGATATGCAGCACAGTTGGGAGTGAACAGTAGAAGGTGAATCGAAAGAAAGCATTGATAGAGATGTATGCAGCCTGTATACATGGATGATAACATATATATATATCCATACCTGAATCACAGGATTGCAGTATATCGGATGTAAGATATGCAGTACAGAAGAGAGTGCACACATAGCAAGATGATCCAGTCAGAAGGAGATGGATCAATTGACAGGATTGCAGTATGGTGGATGTAAAAGGCATAAGATATGCAGCACAGTTGGGAGTGAACAGTAGAAGGTGAATCGAAAGAAAGCATTGATAGAGATGTATGCAGCCTGTATACATGGATGATAACATATATATATATCCATACCTGAATCACAGGATTGCAGTATATCGGATGTAAGATATGCAGTACAGAAGAGAGTGAACAATACAAAGATGAACCAAATCAAGCATTGGTAGAGATGTAAGCAGCCTGTATACATGGATGCTAACATATGTACCCCATACCTGAATCTCCCTCTCCAGCTCTCTCACATACTCCACAGCCACTTTCAGGATCTCATCCTCTTCCAGCTACAAGGTATTTATGACACGTATAACAAGGCCACTGGTAAGGTGCCATCCATGATTGCATGTACACATATGATGAAGAAGCAAACAAGTAGAGGAATTTCTCACTTCAAGGCCATGTGGTAGCAGATGTTGGAGAGCGCTCAACCTCTCATTCACAGAATCGACCTGTATTTCCATGGAGGAGAGTATGTTGAAACCATAGAACATTCTTTGAGGCTATGCACTATGAAGCAGACACAATCACGGATGTAATGAGGTTACCTACCTCTATGGCGCTCTGTGTTCTTCCATGGACCGTGCTCAACCTGTCTTCCTCTTCTTCCTCCTCTGAATCAGCTTCTTTACCGCCGCAGTCGTCATCACTCTCTCCTTCCAAATCATAGTCTGCATCACTCTGCAGATTCAACGATTGGGCTATCAAGTAAGGTACTCGAATTGCTTTCAGCAACGATGCTAGTACGCCATTCTGCACATCATATTTGTTACAATACGCATACCTCATCTTCTGCATCACGACTAACTTTTCTTCTCTTTGCTTGATGATGGCTGGAGGAGGATATAGTTTCCAGTGCGAGAGGCGGCTGGGGTCTGATGCAGCGGGTGAGATCAGCATTCTCTACCACTGTCAGGAACTCTGCAGATGCCATGACGTGCTACTACAGGAGCCCTAAGCGAACAAAGCCGAAAGAAACAGGGACAGAAAGAATGATGAGCATCCATCGAAATCACAAGCACAGTAACAACAACATCTGAGCTTGGGTTGGAAGAAGAATCTGCATGGGCCCAAAACATGCATGTGGGGAGGGGAGGAAAGCCCGGAGCAGGGCAAGCTTTCTTTCTGATGCGAGCACTTGCATAGAGAGGTATGGCCCATTTACCTTGTTGAGGTGCCTGAGGATGGATATGGGTGTGCAAGAGCAAAGGCAAGCAAGCACAGGAGGCGGGGGAAGTTGGGGATGGAAGCAACCAAGAAAGGGAGAGGGAGGTAGATATAGAGGGGGGGGGAGGAGGAGGAAGTGGAGAGCAGAGCTCTTTGCACTTTGGGTTGTGGGTGAGCTGAGCTTTTCTGTTCTGTTCTGTTCTGTTCTGTTCTTTCTTTTCTTTTTTTTGTTGGGTTCAACACATCCATGGGGAGGAGAAGGGAGATGGTGGTGGTGGAGATGGTGGAGCTAATGGAGGGAGGAGGAAGGGGGAGAGGGACTCTACTCTGTGTGGGCAATTATGGAGAAAGAGAAGAGAGAGAGAGTGTGTGTGTGTGTGTGTGTGGGTGTGTGTTGGTGGTAGTGGAGGAGACCTGACTGACTGACTGACTCATACCTCCCTCTTCTGACACTGAAGCAAAACTTCCTTCTCCTCCACCCATATCTCTGCTCTAAGCTCTGCTCTCTTCCTCTTCTGCTCTCTTCCTCTTCCTTGCTCTCTCTCTCTCTCTCTCTCTCTCTCTCTCTCTCTCTCTCTCTCTCTCTCTCTCTCTCTCTCTCTCTCTCTCTCTCTATCTCTCTCTCTCTCTCTCTCTCTCTCTCTCTCTCTCTCTTGCTCTGATCTCTTCTCCTCTCTTCTGCTCTGCTCCTCCCCTGCTCCTCTGTTCCCAAGTTCAGGTCCACTATCTTCTTTTCTTTTTTTTGAGGGGGCACACATTGTCATAGATTCACCACCCATCATGCAATGTATGTGTGTGTGTGTGTGTGTGTGTGTGTGTGTGTGCATGTATGTGTGCCTGTGTATGTGTGTGTATGTATATATGTGTGTCTGTGTATGTGTGCATATATGTGCATGTGTGTGTATGTATATATGTGTGTGTATGTGTGTGTCTGTCTATGTATGTGTGCATGCATGCATACATCGCTCCAAATATGTCTGGGATCCCGTAGATGGCTCGCCATAACCTCGGTGCATGGCATGGCATGGCATGGAATGTAGTAACGCGGAAGAGAAGGAGAGATCGATTCCTTGTCCGGCGACGCTTGCTTGTTGAATTGCATAACCTCTGGTGGAATGAGACATCCTCTTCAGAGGACAAGGCAAGATCGAAGAAGAAGAAGAAGAAGAAGAAGAAGAAGACTATAGAGAGAAAGGCATGCATGCATACATACAGACATATTTAGGCTTTGCGGGTCTCTCGCTAACGTTGGTTGACAATTGCCGATTGTGGCTATCAGCCAAATAGGGGGGACAATAAGTAAGATATGCGGACGATTGCCGCAAGCATGATCTCGCTGGGGTTAGCGACCTAAAACGCATAGATTGTTTCGCAAGTCCGAATGCGACCGCTTGACTTGCAAATGTCTCCAAGTACATGCACACCTACCTACTACATGCATATATGGAGAGACATGCATGATCCATGACCATCCATGGATGGAACACCGAGGATCTTAACCGGCTTGGTGTCTAGCACATCGATGATGATCATCATGGTGCTGCTGCTGCTGCTGCTGCTGATTAATGGAGGCAGCTATTATTGGGGAATCGATCAGGAACGGATCGCTTCGCTTTCCCAAGTGGTTCCAACACTTGCGAAAATCGACCCCCGAATCCAATCGATCGATTGAGCGCAATGTGCCCCGAAATGCACGTTCCGTGAGCCCCCATTTCGCTTCTTTCCGGACGACGTCAGATTCATGTGTCGAAATCGCACACACGTTCCCATGGGGCACAACCGCTTTTTTCCCGACGAAGTGTTGTAAACGCACTCTCGACGTAGAAAAAGAAAAGAACGAAAAAGCATAAGAAGAAGAGGAGGAACACTTGAATGGGGGGGGGGGAAGGGGGGGAGAGAGAGGACGGCGCAATTGCAAGCAATCGCACGACGAGCAAATCTCACTGTTTGCAGAGAAGATCATGGAGGGGGTGGGGGGGGGGGGTGGTGGTGGTAGTAGTGGTGGTGGTGGTGCACTTTGATGGTGTTTTGTTTCTTGCTTTTTCTGTAGTTTGTTTTGTTTTTCTTCTTTTCTTCTTCTTCTTCTTTCATGAGTGTGATCAACCTTTTGCTGTCGAGAAAGGAGAGGCGCAAAATGCGCAAGCCCCGTGGGATTGATGTTTGGGAGACAACCCTGCAGAAGCACCGCACCAGTGGAGCGGGCGATTCGATCATCAACAAGCCAGAAGGCCACAAGCAATGAACTGGTGGCAATCACATCCGATCCACAATGCTTGGTTACATCGCAGAGCTCGACGATCGATCCACTAACTAGCCTCCTGCTCAGTCGGTATACAGCTCGAGCTTTATGAGGAGCCGACAAGCGACTATCCCGTCCCATGTCGCCCAACATCTCTAGGGACCAGCTGCTAAAGCAACCCTGCCTCAACGACAACACCTAATCAGTCGAATCCAATCGAGCCGACAAAACTCGTATGAACCACCTCCATATCTAGTTAACTACCTAGCCAAACATGGCTTAAGCACTGTAAGCAGCTGAACAAATTGCATTTTGAGAGACTTGGGCACCCAGAATACAGGCAGATCATATCAACAAGCTGACGCAAGGCTATGGAATGAGAAGAAGAAAGAACAACAAGAATGGACAAGACATGCATGTTGCTGCCCATGAATCGACAGCTATTTTTAGCATGTCCAACAAACATGGGATCGCTTCGATCAAATCCCCTGAATCTGTACCCACTGTAGCCACATGCTGTGCATATGATTCCAAAAGCAATTTGGCCCGACGACTTCTGCCTCGAGGCTTGCAACCACCATCTCTTGGATCCAACAACCCCCATATAAATGTATATCTTCAGCACGCAGTGGCATCGCCCCTGCAGCTAATCTCAGGTTACATCTCATCTATATCTTCTATCCCATTGCAATATTTCAGGCTCCATTTGTGCTCATCCTCTCGGAGATCACACCTGCCTCCAATCAATCAGTTGTGCACCCTCGTCCAATCACATCGACATAAAAGTTTCTGATTTTCATCCTCTGTCATGCAACCAACCCCATATATAATGAGGATCCGATTCCCAGTTCCCAGCAAAGACAAACAATCTGTTATGTATCTCTTTACCCCCTCTGGAATTGACACAAGTTGCATCAACATCAATCCATCTCGATGTTAAAAGCTTTTCCAGAGAAATAGATATTTGCTGTTCTGCTTTTTTACCTCTTTAAAGCCGTCCATCTCATGATGACATGCGGTTAGGCCTTCCATCTTCCTGATGTTGAGAACTTTTGTGTTCTTATTTATGTTCCAAAAAGAATGAGAAGCTTTGTGCATCAGTTAGATGGAAAATCTAGCAAGAGGGAAGGAACAAACCATTAAGATGCTCTTATTAGATCCTACATCTTCAGGTTCCTGTGCTTATCAGGTCTTAAAATGATGCCCTTGATTGGGGTATTGGCATAAGTACCATGCCCAGCCACGTTCCATACCAAACTGAGTTAATTTGATCTGTGAATGGACATTATGCTCCAGCATTCAGCATATACTCCTACCAAGTCCATAATCATTTTCTGTACACATTTTAAATCTTTCCCATGTATCCACTGGTACGTCTTTTGAATGTCACTTAAATCTGTAAGAGCAGCCTGAATGTAGCATGTGCATTCTTTAGCACAGATCTTCAACCGCAGATTGTGTGCAAAGTCTTATCATGCAGTTGCATCATCTGCAAGAGAAGCAAACATATCAATCTGTTTATCATTCACAGTAAATATTGCAGTTCTTATCCACTAGTTGCCTGCATCTCCTTCAAACATGTAATCGAGACATTACCATAGAATTTCTTTACATGCTCAAAAGCCTGCATGCCCTTGAGTAAGATCATGAACAACGAACATGGGAATTTCCTAAAAACATAAGTACTTCAAACCTGATGGACCTTATCCCATGACTTTCTCTGTCCATAACCTGTGCCGGCATTGGCTGCTAATAAATTCATCACCTTCACATATCCAGAATGCAATAACTTTGTCTACTGTCCCAGTAAAAATGTGAAGGATATTAAACAAAGAAGTTTGACACTCTATTGATCGTATGATAACACTGCCAGAATACAGTTTTAATAATTATCATGGGATGAGCTGCAGATCATATACACTAGTAGAATAATCAGACATTAACTGTGGCTTTCCAATATAAAAAGAGTAAAAACGAGCTACACCTTGCAGGTTTGTTCTCTTAAATATGAATGGAGATGTTTACAAGAAGTGTTCCGTTGAAAGGTTAATTGTTAAAAATGGATTTCAAATGCCCCAAAAACCAAGTTAATATATACACCAAAACAGGATTCAATACAAAAACCAAAGGATAATTATATACTAGTCCAAATACACCATCTTGCGTTCAAATATCACGAGTCAACCAATCATCAGAGGTTTTTCCAAATGTCATTGAGGCTTTCATCAAATACAGCCATCCTATGTACATGACATGAACATTTGAAGATATTCATTTGGCAAACAAAATTTCCCTTCTGCTCTAAAGAAATGATGGAACAAAGAGGCACAAGGATTTATGTTTTACAAACTATGTGGGTAGTATGTGATATTCAGAAGACCAAATTTTAATTTTTTAAAAAATGGATAAAAGAGTCAAATATGCAAACATATATATAAATGAGGAAATCCTCCATGCAAGTTGGAAATTGCTCTTCCTTTAAATTAAACAAAAAGACTGGACTCAACTCATATCCAATAGCATCCACATCATGATATTATCGATTTGCTATTGTTACATAAAACAAGGTTCCCCGCTTCGACACGTAAATATAGCTCTCCACTTGAGAGCACGTACAAATTTAGGTCTACTTCACTCTGCCTTTTGAACCAGATTTCTTACTATGTTGCTTACCTGATGGTCTTGAGAATCCACCTTTGTGACCTTTGTTCTTCGGATTCCATTTCTTTTTACTTTTTCCTGCCATATTTGCTTTATGTGCTCGCCTTTCTTCTTCAACGTTCAAAACGCTCACAGCCTGACAGTTCATAAAACACATCAAGCAAATTTAGTACATATAAAATATAACGTTTCCAACAAATGTTTTATAGCTACCACCTTGTTCACGTCCATTATCTCATGGCTGTTCTGTGCAAGCAGTTTGCTTAAGACCCGTTCAAATTGCATTTTCTCTTGTTGTCCAATCCCTGAACCTTCCACAACTGGGAGGAACTGAAAAAAAAAGTTGACTATGAGATGAGCACCTTATGGAACAATGCAGTAACTGATCTAACAGCCACGTAAAGAATCACACCACTAAATTTGATTTTCATGTATCCAACCCCAAAATGTAATAGCTGATATTTATGTATCCAACATAAAACTGCAATAGCTGATCTACTATTAAAGAATCACACAACCAATTTTGATTTTTCTGTATAGCATCTCACAGCCTGAAAGAATCTCAAGACAAATTATAAAGCACCTTTCTATGCTTCCCAGGGTTCTTTGCAGGTTTTTCTCCATCTAGTTTACGATCAAATTTCCCGCCACTTGCAGTTGCAGTGCTCGCTAGACCTGCTGCAAATCCTATTTCCCCTTTTTCTATCTTTCTTGGCGCTTCCTTAGTTCCAGTTATCGGCAAACTCGTTGCAGCCAATTGGACAGTGCTGCATATTAGTCCAGTACCAGAACATTCACCTCAGTACCAATGCTTGATAGTGTCATTACTGTTTGAATCTAATGGATATATATAAACCTCGGTAATGCTCCTTTGCCACCAACTTTCGCAGCTCTTTTCAGATTTTCAAGTTCATTCTTCTCTTGTTTGGCAATCCGAGATTTCTTTTCATGAAGTCGTTGTGCAAATGGATCTGAACCCGGTTCTGCATAGGAAAAGACTGAATGATTTTAGATAATTTGTGAAACGCATGTATATATGACAATAGAAGCTGAAGAATTATGAGGGAACAAACAACGTTTATCTTTAGACCATATTCAGTCAATGAATTGTGGCGTGTATCAATACTTGTTTAATTGTCGTCAATGACAGTTAAATGTCTTCATATTTGACATATATTTGACATACTCTGGATGGAATGGTTGATAATTGGCCAATGATTACAAATAGCAAAGTATCATGTGTGCAACAGTTTTAAGACATGATGATGAGGAAATTTTCACACATGGAGTATATAACTTCATAGCTGACATGCATTCAACAGTGCTCCAGATGAAAATACCAATGATTGGGCAATGATCATAGATAGAGTAACTTGTGTGAAATGGTTCAAGACACCAACGATGATAAGTCCCATTTTGCACATGAAATAGCATATAATAACTGGCAGTTCAACAGATGGACTGTTTGGCGTACCCTTGCTAAAACCATATAACCATTATATTAGAGCTAACAAATAGCATAAAATAAGTGCGACATACCATCCGATGACTTTGCTTCAATGATGGGAATGTCATTCTCATCTTTTACTCGTTTGTAGCCATATCTCCGTTTCCAATCATTGGTTTGTTCATCAAACTCAAGTTTGCTACGTTTCCTTTTCGTAATTCCTGAGGTAAAAAAACAGAATATTATAACCAGAGACTAATCAATACACTAATATATGCCACAACCAGAACTACTGAAAAAAAAACTACCTTTTCTTTGAGCAAAAACCTCCCATTTTGTGGGGGGTCTAGGTTTAGGCAGCTGTTTAGATACAACATCAAACAAAAGCGTAAAGAAACTTAGTATTACATATTACAGCATAAACAAGAACAACTTTCCTTAGATGAGATTGAAAAGCAATGAATGTTGAAAAAAATTAAATAATACTCTCACGATTTGATGATAGAACCAAGAAAGGCATCTATGTATCTTAGCAAGGATGAACAACATTCCTTAGATGAGGTAGAAATTGAATGATATAAACAAAATTGTCCTAAACCCTTCCGAGTTGAGAACATAAATAAGAAAACCCTGCAACTTTTTCACAAGGAATAATTCTTCAAATAAGTACAAAATACTCACAGGCTTCTCTCGAGGCAGCTGTATTGTGGGAGGAGGAAGTTTCACAAGTCGTCCAATCTTCTCTGGAGTAGAAGGAAGCATGAAAAGCTTCTCAGCCAAAGCCTGAAGAGCTTTCTGTCCTATTTCCAAGCATTGTCGAGCTATCTCCTCTCTGACAGAAATTATTATGAGAAGTAAGCAAAGCAGAAGGATGGAAGATAGAAAAGCATACACAGAGCGAAAAAAATGTCAATACAGTCTGTACCTACCATCTTATTTCATCTCTGGAAAAAACTGTAAGAAAAACAAAGAATCATAACAAGAAAAAAGAGGAAAGTCTTCTGATCATCGCAGACCAATCTTGCCAAGCCATCTCATCATTGAGAATGATAAGGTTATGCCATCAACGATGGAAATAGAGCAAACAAAAGACAAGACGAATTAAGAGAAGAAGAAGTTGTGCCATCCCTGAGAAACGGCAGTATGATAATCCAACCGAAGCTCAGTAAAAGGAGCAATGCCGAAGTGCAGGAAAGCTCGCTTAAGCAACCAATCGAGTAAGGCAAAACAAAATCAAGCAACAGCAAGAGGAAGAACGTTGCGCGTTTAGGGTTTCATGAAGCAAAGCGAGGAAAAATCCAACACGAGCATATTTCAAGACGGAAAGCGAGGATCTGAAATCCGATGACGAAAAAGAAGCATGACGATGGTGCACTTGAAGTGCGGGGGGGGGACCTGGAAGATGAGGAAGCGATGGCGAAGTCGCGGGAGTCGGAGACGAGGAGGTTTCCTGCGTCGACGGAGAGGAAGGCGGACACCTGCTCCTGCTCCTGCTCCCGCTCCCGGGTCGCATCCTGCGGAGCAGCTTCCATGGCGTCGGGTGTCGATTCCCTGGAACCCTAACCCTAAAAAACAACTGTTGTAATTCTGTTGGGTTTTCCGTCTTGTGTAAAAAAGACAAAGAATCAAAGCTCTACTACTGTTAGGGTTTTTTATCTCTCTGTTTTTCCGAAACTTTGTTTTGACAAATCTCAGGTTGGGAGCTTGATGAAATGGACAAACAAGTCTTTTAGGGTTTAGGGTTTAGGGTTTAGGGATTCAGGTTTAGGGTTTAGGGTTTAGGGTTTAGAGATTGGGGTTTACAGAGAAACTTTGTTTTGACATATGTCATAGATCTCAGGTTGGGAGCTTGATGAAGTGGCTAAACAAGTCTTTTAGGGTTTAGGGATTAAGGTTTAGGGTTTGGGGATTAGGGTTTAGGGATTAAGGTTTAGGCTTTAGGGATTAAGGTTTAGGGTTTAGGGATTAAGGTTTAGGGTTTGGGGATTAGGGTTTAGGGATTAAGGTTTAGGCTTTAGGGATTAAGGTTTAGGGTTTAGGGATTAAGGTTTAGGGTTTTGGGATTAGGGTTTAGGGATTAAGGTTTAGGGTTTAGGGATTAGGGTTTACAAAGAAACTTTGTTTTTGACAGATGTCATAGATCTCAAGTTGGGAGCTTGATGAAATGGCCAAACAAGTCTTTTAGGGTTTAGGGATTAAGCTTTAGGTTTTGGAGATGAGGGTTTAGGGATTAAGGTTTAGGGTTTAGGGATTAAGGTTTAGGGTTTAGGGTTTAAGGTTTAAGGTTTAGGGTTTAGGGTTTAAGGTTTAGGGCTTAAGGATTAAGGTTAGCCTCAATCACCCTCATCTAATGTTTCTAGACAACGTCGAGCGATTAAGTTATGGGCAGGATCAAGATGGCTTGCTCAGCTAGCTAGCTGATCTGCTGATTGCGCTCTCATGAGGAGGGGCACAATATTTGTAAATTTGACCTAAAGCCAATCTCAACCATTTTTTCCCTCTTCCCTTGTCCCCTAAACCCTAAAAAAATTGTTTCGGCCGGCCATTTAGGTCTTATGAGGAGGGGCATATATGTTGTAAAATTGACCTAAATCCAATCTCAACCATTTTCTTCCTCTTCCCCTAAACCCTAAAACCCTAAACTCGAAACCCGCAAACCTTGAACCCTAAACCCTAAAAACCGTTCTTGCTTGCTATTTGGGCCTCATGATATATTTGTAAAGTTGACCTAAATCCAATCTCAACCATTTTTTCCCTCTTCCCCTAACCCTTGAAACCCTAAAACCCTAAAATTGTTCATGCCTACTATTTGGGTCTCATGAGGCAGTGCCTAAACCCTAAACCCTAAAACCCTAAAATTGTTCATGCCTGCTATTTGGGTCTCATGAGGAGGGGCCTAAACCCTAAACCCTAAAACCCTAAAACTGTTCATGCCTGCTATTTGGGTCTCCTGAGGAGGGGCCTAAACCCTAAACCCTAAACCCTAAAACCCTAAAACTATTTATGCCTGCTATTTGGGTCTCATGAGGAGGGGCCCAAACCCAAAACCCAAAACCAAAAACCCTAAAGCCTCAAGCCCTAAAACCCCTAAAACCCTAAAACTGTTCATGCCTGCTATTTGGGTCTCATGAGAAGGGACCTAAACCCTAAACCCTAAAACCTCAAACGCTAAACCCTAAAACCCTAAAATTATCCATGTCGGCTATTTGGGTCTCGTGAGGAGGGGCCTAAACCCTAAACCCTAAACCCCAAAAACCTCAAACCCTAAAACCCTAAAACCCTAGAACTGTTCATGCCTGCTATCTGGGGGGTCTCATGAGGAGGGACCTAAACCCTAAACCCTAAACCCTCAAACCCTCAAACCCTAAAATTGTTCATGCCTGTTATTTGGGTCTCATGAGGAGGGGCCTAAACCCTAAACCCTAAACCCTAAAACTCGAAAATTGTTCATGCCTGCTATTTGGGTCTCATGAGGAGGGGCCTAAACCCTAAACCCTAAAACCCTAAAACTGTTCATGCCTGCTAATTGGGTGTCATGAGGAGGGGCCTCAACCCTAAACCCTAAACCCTAAACCCTAAACCCTAAAACTGTTCATGCCTGCTAATTGGGTGTCATGAGGAAGGGCCTCAACCCTAAACCCTAAACCCTCAAACCCTAAAATTGTTCGTGCCTGCTATTTGGGTCTCATGAGGAGGGCCCTAAATCCGAAACCCTAACCCCTCAAACCCTAAACCCTCAAACCCTAAACCCTAAGAAGTGTTCCTACGCGGAGAACAGTTTTGGTGAAGGAACTGTGTCTTTCCCGAGAGGAGGAGATGGTGGGTGAATGGGTGCGCGGCTCGATGGGCCAGGGACCCTCTCCGACCTCGCCCGTCTCCTGTGCTTCTGCTGCAAGCACAATTCTCTTCTCCAGGGCCAGAGAGCTCACCATTGCCTCCTCGACTCCGGCTATGACAACAGCAGGTTCCTCGCCAATTGGCTCGTCCACATGTATGGACAGTGCGGGCTTGTGGACGATGCCAGAGCTGTTTTCGGCCGGATCCGATGCCCCAACACGCATTCCTGGTCCATCCTCCTCGCCATGTACGCCGTCAATGGCCGGATGGATGATGCCGCCGGCGTCTTCTGCGGAATGATTGTGCGGGAATCCGTCGCCTGGAACTCCCTGATGACCGCGCATCTCAGATTCGGGTCCAGGGATCGAGCCATGCTTGCATGCTCCAGGATGCATTGCGAGAGCGTCCAAATGGACAAGATCGGCTTCGTCTGCGCTTTGGATGCTTGCGGCAGCCTCGAAGCAGGGAAGGAGCTGCATGTTTCTCTCGCCGAATGCGGCTATGTGCGAGATGCGGTGGTGGGAACAGCTCTCCTCACGATGTACGGGCGGCATCGAAGCGTCGAGGATGCGAAGCTTGTGTTCCGGAGCATCGATCACAGGGATAGATCATGCTGGAATGCGATGCTTGCTGCTCTGACTCAAAATCATGATGGCAAAGAGGCTTTGGATCTGTTCCACCGTATGCAATGCGCAGGCGAGAAGCCTGATATCATCACTTTTGTATGTGTGCTCGATGGCTGTGCGAGCGTATCCACCGCGTTAGGGCAAGTTGTTCATGCCTCTATCGTCGAACAGGGAATCGATGTCGAGCATGTTCTTGGGACAGCTCTTGTTGACATGTATGGGAAGTATGGGAACTTAGATGATGCATTTTGTATGTTCTCAAAGGCACCCCATGCGAATGTCATCTCGTGGAATGCCATCATAAGCGTGTTTGCTCAGAACGGGTATGGTAGCAAGTCCCTAGACCTGTTCGATCGCATGCAACGGCAATGCATCGGGCCGGATTACACAACGTTGGTTAGTGTTCTTACTGCGTGTAGCCACGGGGGGTTGGTGAACCTCGGCTGGTACTTCTTTGTTTACATGGATAGGAACTATGGAATAGAAAGAACTATTGGCCATTGTTGTTGTATGATTGATCTTTTGGGCAGGGCTGGCCACCTAGAGGAGGCTGAGTTATTGCTTAATCAAATCCCCCTCGAAGCTGATGACACAACATGGCGTTCCCTTCTTGGTGCATGTAAAATGCATAGTGATGTAGAACGAGGAATACGCATTGCAAATAGATGTTTGGCACTGCATCCAGCGGATGCTGCACCGTATGTGACTCTTCTAAATCTCCATGCCATATCAGGTAATGAGGCGTGGCAGAAAACTCAAAGCTGCGAAGATCTATTTGTGGGGTGAAGTTTCTTGTGATGCAGCAGCATGTGTAGCTCTTCTATACGTCTGTGCTTGAATGTGGCAGAAAAGCTCAAAGTTGTGGACAATCATCTCTACAACATTCGGCAAGTAACCTGCCACCAGCCATGCTATCGTTTGATATACACTTTGCAACATGTCAAGACAATGACTATGGACTGACTTATCAAGGGTTTGATAATGCCACGCTATCATTTGAGATACGCTTAGCCACATGTCATGACAATGACTATGGACTGACTTTTGACAGTACAATTATATGTGAAGCCTCCCATTTATTTGGCCCAAAACACCGACTATAAGGAGTTGTGATTCATATAAGATTTCATGCTTACTGTGATATTCGTTTTGGCCTCATCTTCCCACCTTGTTTAACTGTTTTATTTGTCTCTCCTACAAAGGGCTTTTAATACGGGGTTCTTTCTTTCTCTATCTTCAACCTAGATCGAGTCGGATCAATTCCTAAAACAAGCCAGTTGTCACGTATCCCCTTATCTACATCCACTTGATACTTAACACATATAAGTTTAATAACATATCTTCGACTTTTGATTCTATTCTCAGGTTATAAAAAACGTTGAATTTGTGAGATGCTATGTGCATGCAATATCACGCATCCATGAGCAAGCATCTTCTACAAATTTACGGCTGTCAATTGTTTTAATGGTACAAAATTCAAAACAATTCGACATGGTCAGAGAAGACATTCGATATACACAGTATTATAATCATCCTAGTCTGGCCAACTAATGTCATTCTTAATCATTCATAACTTCTCATAACTTGTACTATCTGCAAAGATAGTTGAATATTGGTGCCATGGTGACGAGATTCTAAATCATTTTGGACACTTAGCAATACAGGAATTTAGGTAGAATCTGAATTTTATATTCAACATATCAAACTTTGATGCTTCATAAACTAGTACTATATCATCATGGTTAAATAATGTACAATCAAGACTCTTTGTACATCAGTGGTGTTTTTGTTGAATAGATGATAATTTTGGGTAGCATATAATTAACGAAGCAATACAATAATGAAGTTGATCAAATCCGTCAAAATCAACTCGAATAATACCATCACGATCTCAATAGTACATTAAAACAAAGAGTAGATTGCTTTGCATATCAATAGGCATGGTCTCAGCCATCACATCTATCAAGACACAGTGCTTACATATAATTGGTCACTTCACACAGGGTGGCACATGGGAACCCTTGCCTGCCTTATTTGGTGTTGGATATTCTTGTATCAGCAGCACCTTTGAAACACTTTTTCCTTCCTTGTCCCAAATAGTTACACACTGCCAAAAAGAAAAAATTATGTATGTAATCAATTGATTGCATTGGTTATACCAAGGTGTTTGGCATACATATGGCAATTTGTTTCGATATATTTTTAACCTAATAGTAAAAATATATCATGTGACCAGAAAGTGCTTCTATCTTTGCAAGACTTTGTAGAGCATAATTTCTAGATATATCTATTTTCTTGCTCCCCAAAACCTGTAGAGAGAAAATTTCACCCAGTATCATCACGGCTTCTTGTCCGTTTTGAAATTAAACCATCTCTTCTTCTGTGATCTCTCTTTATCTGACAAAAGTTCTTCTTGATGTAATGGAGATTCCTCATTCCTGTCATCACTGGGGAGCTTCATGTTGCTGCTGCTCATAGTCCTCTTAAGAACCGTAGAAGCAAAAGATGCTTGAATTGCTTCCCTTTGTTTCAGCAGTTCATCGACCTACACACAATAAACCCACCAAACTGTGAGCAGGGGTGATGAAATCTGGCCAGACTACATTGGGCCATATACAATCCCAAACCTTGCTTCATTACTCTCAAAATGGGTCACCTTCTGGTTTAAAGAGGTCAGAATTATCCACGAAAAGAAGAATAACGAGGACACATAAACTAAGGCTCCCAATGCCTTCCATCCCTTCATACAAAAATCTATTTCAATTTCGATATGAAATATGGCAATTTTATCTCATACCTCCTGTTTTTCTTTTGCATAACGGGTTGTGACAGCAGTGAAACGTGCCAGCACCTGCTCACATACATTCAGATTTTAGAATAAACATAAATCAAATTCAGCATATGGGCAAGATTTTCAGGTTCAGGCTAACAAATTTTTCCTTTGGGAGAGAAAAAAAAAACTTTACTTCTTTGTATTCTGTCTCAAATTCACGCAGCAAGTTTCGTTTTCTAAGCATCTCTGCTTCAACCTCCTTCAATCTTTCCTTAGACTCTTTGAACTCTTTCGATGCACATACAGCTTCAATGGTATAAGTTGCACTCTTGAAAAAGTTGTCACCTATGTTGGAAGTTTGGTTTTGGACATTACAACTTTGATCTCTTTGGGTACCAAAATGTCAAAAACCCTCAAGGAAGAGCAGGTACCATATACTGCAAAGATATGTGTCCCTCCTCGTAGAGATGAAACCTCACAAGGTTGAAGACCATCAAGTTTTCTGAAGAATGCAGCATCCGGGTCCTTTGCTGCAGCAAGCTGGTATATACAAACAGAAAATCACTAAGAAGCTGGTCAAAAAGTACAGTACTGTCCTTTACCAAGCCCAAACTATGGCTCGATACTATGTTTTACTTACTCATCAGATTCCTAATCCTGGTAGCATTAAATACAGGTTGTCTCTAATGCTAGTAGAAAAAAGTACACAGTTTCACAAAGTTTGCATCAAGATCATTTTCTTCCATCCAAATTACAGTGAAAAATAGACCATCAACCCTATGTGTCAGCCGCCCAAAATGTGAGAAACAAAATATATACTTCCTATAGATAATCTTTTTATGAGTCTCGCAAAAGCATAGGCAGAAAGAGAGGACCTGTTCCTCCATGTTGAGATGTTAAGCTTGAAAGACACCTTGCACATCTAGTGTGTGGAAAACAATTAAAGCAGCGACCCTATGTACTAAGTAGATATTTCTAGATACACCAACCCCAACTCATTTAATAGAGGAATGGCTCCCCTAAATGTGTACTTGAATATGAGTTCTAGTTGAACAAAACTCTTTCCATTATGTCTTTATTTATTTACAATGAGTATTTCCATTCCTATTCGTAATCTTCCCCCATTTAACTTGGTGGAGTCATCTTCGGTGTATATTTGTCAACCTCTCCCTTTCTCTCTCTTCTTACACTCATATACACGTATTAAGCTATTTTTCCTACGTATGTCTATACTCTTTAGCCTTAAATATAGACAAGTCATAGTTGATATGGCCGTATCAAACTGTTTAAAGAACTTAAGGTCATTGTTTCAATACACAAGCATGGAATGTGGTTGTGACCAACTGGTATGTAGTGCATCATAGGGGTGTGGAGAGTTTAAATACCTGAATCCACATGTTTGCATTGATAACCTTACTACTTTCATGTTAGGATAATCTCATTATTATAAAGATTAAAAATATGGTAAATTTTTGTGTGAAGCACGTTTGGAAAACTATGAGACAAATTGCATATCGAAAACTAAGGAAAGTCATTTTAGGATAGACGAGACACATACCACATTTAATGTCATATCTAGCCGATAAACTTGATAATGAAGGAAATACATGCCTGCAGATGTAACACTTCCAGTTTTAACACTATCCTCCTGCATACGGGCATCATACAAAAATGGCAATAAGCTAGCATGATAAGTGATTTTCCATTACTTCAGTAGTAGAAGTCCTGGATCATGACATTGCTATTTCGTTGTAGCTATAATAAATGAAACCTGTAAAGAGAGCTCCAGGCGACCCGTATCTTCTTGCACAAAATATAGAAGCTGATGTTCCCAACCCAAAAAAAGAGGAGGCGGAAATGAGTTATAAGGTGAGCACAAGAAAAGAAATGCAATTTGCATTAGCTAAACACTAGGTTATTGATGCCTTGAATTTGCTCTGAGCTGCTGATGTGACTCGAACAACAATACCCAATTCAGCTTGATAATCTGTTATGGTTACACCAAAGAAATGAGCTCCTTGCTTTTCAACCTGTCACATCGCCCATAGCGCATAATGAATCATATAACTTTGTAAACTAAAAAAAAAACTAAAAGTAAGATTTTTGACATACTCTGTCATGTACAGTTCGGCCCAATGGTAATGGTCGTATTGTCACAGTGCCATTGATAGCTTCCTCCAAAACACTGGTTGAGATGGTGGTTTTGATAGGTACTCCAAGTTTACTAGTAACAAGAAGACAAGAAAAAAAGAACCAAAAACCATATCATTCTTTCATCTTTTGAAAAAAAAAAAAAATTGCTAACATGAAATAAAAAAAGCAAACACATTGCTTTGAAAAAACTGCATATCATTGATAGGCATTCATTCACATACCTGAAAAGCGCTGCAAACATTGTATTGACAGTTCCTAGGTTCGAAAGATCTATCTCCATGTCAAATCCCTCGTTTGACAATCCCTAACATGTAGCACCATATTGTTCATGTGCAGCATAATAAGCAAACAGAATGCTAAGGAAGTGAAATAACCAAGATTGAACACCAGACAGTTAATTTACCGAAAAACCAACGGTGTCATACTGTTTCCTTTTCTCCGGATCTGAGAGAATGCTGTAAGAATACGCCACCTCCTTGAACAATTCAGCTGCCTCTTCATTATTTGCATTTTTATCGGGATGATACCTGCAAGCATCAAACTATGGCATATGAGTGCATATATGGAGAATCAAATAAACAAGAGAAATAATAAGATTGCATAGAAAACAGCTTCGAAAGTCATGCATTGTGGTAAATTGACGTTCACATTTGCATTAATTCCTTCGATTAAATATTCCTGAGCTTGTAATTTGTGATCTGCAATTAATTGTATTGGTCATCAAAGAAACCATCCACACTCAAACTTACATATTCCCTCTTGTGGAAGACAATTATGCCCTCTATACGCGTGGGGCAAACATTCTCTGATAGATAAATCTGGGGCATGGGTTTTGTTTGGATCTCGCTAGCAAGTAAACTTGGGGAAAATATACAATTGAAGTTTCCAAAGTTTCAATCACTTGTTGAAGAAAAATAGCAAAGAAGTAAGATTAGATATACTTCGATTATGACGATGCCATTTCCATTTTGTAATGCTTCGATGAGATACATGTTGCAAAAAATCGAATAAAAATGCATTCTATTTATGAAAAGAAATCCAGGAAACCAGAGTCACATTGAGAAGCTGAAACAAATCTTAGGATCAAGATGTACCAATTTCTACCAAGCTTCATTCCCCTCACCAAAATCAAACAAAATAATTTTCCGATGCCACAGCATGGTTGCACTGGAAGGGAGCACTGTTTCCTTCCCACAGAAACGCAAACACGCGATAAAAATTCCCATCTATTACAGGCCGAGGATGAAACCTCCAATTCAAGGATTGGAATACAAAACACGCGAAATCATACGCTACACCTAATTGGGCGGGGGGGGGGGGACAAACGAAGGCGCACGTTTCTGATGAAAAACGGCCGGGTGGGGGGGGGGGGGGGGAACACCTCCCTTAAGACCCCTTTTCTTCCCCCCCCCCCCCCCCCCCCCCCCCCCCCCCCCCCCCCCCCCCCCCCCCCCCCCCCCCCACAACTTACTTGAGAGCCATTTTCTTGTACGAAGACTTGATTTGATCATCGGAGGCGTCTTTGGGCACAGCCAAGACTTCATAAGGGCACCGCTTGGGAGCTGGAACCGTGTCGGACATGGCGATTTAGGGTTCGTTCTTCTCTCTGCTGTGCGCTGTCTTGCTCAGCAAACCAAAAAAACTGTACCCAAAAAAAAACAACAGGAGTTTTTTTGAATTGATCAACATGGGGAATCTAAGTTTTACCATATTTCCCAAAAATGCCCCTCCACCTCCCCAACCCCCTTCCAAGGGGGTGGAAACTGCTCTTTTACCAACAATTCCTCTTAAATGCCCAAATACCTTTGTTGGCTTGCAGATGCAGATCCCGATCGACTTCGTCGGATCGAATGGAGATCGAAGAGAGCAGAAGAAGACAGTGCGTCGAACGAAGAAAAAGGAGGAGAGAGAAGACTAAAAGAAACGGCAGCTTTGCCGCTGACGGCGCAAGGCCTGAGAAGATCGATCCGATCGATCGCGCGTGGTCGGATGGCAGGTCATCGCGGTCTTTCTCTTGTTTGGCAAGTGTTTTGCCCCGGTTCGGCGAATCTCTGAACCCCTTTGTCCCTCGGCTTACAGTTCAAATGAGGGCGTTAGCTGAGATTCCATCGGGTATAATAGGGCACAAATCTTGGCCTACTCGAGAGATCTCCTATGTGTCCCCCTCTGACTTACTTGTTTGCGTCCTCGTGATGAACTCGAGGGTTGCTGGCACTCGAGATAATGCATGTAGCGTGTAAAAGCCAGTTGACACGCCCCTCGTGGTAGACCCACGGTTGAGCAGAGAGCATCGAAATCCATGCATCGAAAGGTCGCGAAGAAAAGGTCTGCGAGGTAACTCACGTGTTAGGTAGCTTGATTTTCCTGTCCAATTACGATCCGCCCTCTTCCGTGCTCCGTAAACTTTGACGGTTAACTCTTCACATTCACATTGATAAACCCAATCGATCTTCTCCCACAACCTCGGAAGCTGCCTTTCGCGCGGAAGGAGATGCCATCATCAGTCAAATGCATCCAAACAGTTGAACCGGGCAAGCCCATTGGCCGATGCCCACTTTACGGGAGTAACGTTGCCTTGACTTACACAACGTTGGCCGCTTAATTGACAAATTGATAAAGAACACAAGGAAGCTGATGTGATGCTTATGCTCGAAGGAGTACACAAAGAGATAAAACATAAATCTAGTCTATGTTTCTTCAACCAAGCAATCACTTGATCGAAATGATCAGCCCCTACTCCCGGTAAACCGCTCATCAGAGAAGGAGAGCTCCGTGTCTCGCAGTTTGTGCAGATTCTGCGAATCCCCCCTCCCTCCCCACTTTCCGCAAGCAGCATCTGCAGCCGACGGATCCGCGATGAAGGGCGTAAAAACACTCGCTTTGCGCCGAACTGCGCTCCTGCTTAATTAATGAATCAATCATCGGACCTCTCGATCGTGCTAATCACTTCGCTGCAGGCACATGCTTATCTCTAATTTGTGAGGTGAATCAGCCTCTGCTTGCTGCATGATTACACTTGTAATCAGGCTGAGTATCCAAATTTGGCCTTAACCTAACCATGGTTAAATCTGGGCACAGGCCCCAACCTAACCATGGTTATGTCATCGGCTCCAAAAATTCATCCGTGAAGAACGAAAAAACAGACGACGTGAAGCAGAAAAGGCAGAAGAAGCAGAGCACGGGGGGGAGTTGAACACGCAGAGGCTGGGAGCTCTCCATCGCCGACAGCCATTTCCTGCGCCTGCCCATCTCATCCTCGAGCATCTGCTGTATTTGGGCACCTCTAGATCGAGCTGCTTCCATCCTCCCCTTTACCCTCGTCCCTGCACAAAAAAAAACAACGGAAGACAAGCAATCGCGGCGCCCCCTCCTTGCCTGCTTCCTGTGACTCAGATCCATCGCAAAGCCCGTGCTTTTGACTCGTCCCTCTGGTTGCAGATACGGGGTTTATTGCGATTTTGGGTCTCTAGAGACCTAGGGTTTTATCTCTGCAGAGAGAGGTATATAAGTAATAAAAAGATAGCTTTTTTGTGTGGG
>JBBBWG010027867.1:11361-24547 GCA_037176905.1 Azolla pinnata | reverse complement strand
AAGGTGGGACCGCCTCCAGGTGCCCCGTTTGGGCCCTAATCTTTTTTTTTTCCCCCCCCCCCCCCCCCCCTCCTTTTGCCGGGCTCTTTCCGGAACCAGAACAGTGTTAAAGAAATCGGCAAAGATGACCTAAATCATGCACATGATGTGAATCACAGGCTGGATTGATGAAGGACTATTTGTGTTATGATTCGGTGTTTTTCAAAGACCGAATCCACAAAGAGGACTACTGCATGATATTGAGGGTTTCAGGCTTCTTCTTGAGATGCGGGTATTGAAGAAAATACATGGAATAGCATCTGTTTCATTTCCTTACTACCGAACAACTCGTTAAGTTTGTTTGCTACTAGACTGAGAACAGCCGTGTTCTCTATGAAGGCCAGTGGTCAATGTACCTATCAAAGCTGAAGTGGTGAACAATCCTGTGCACTTCTCCTGATGTGCAATCATCCCGTTGGTTGATTTGATCGTTTTTTGTCTAGCCACATCATGAGTGTGATGGAGAGCTTGGGGGAGATAGATCTCAACCGGGAAATTTCAAATGGGTTATTAGATCTTAATTGTGACAATCCCAATGAAATATCTACTTCACAGAAACTTGTCAGCGGCTTGGGTTCAGAATCACATGATGATTCAGTAATCAACAAAGGAGGTATTCGTAATGGACTGCAAAAGGATGTAACAGAGCAACCTGAGGATGATCCACAATTGGAAGAGCCAGAAGAAGGAGAGATTTCTAATGATAATAATCAAATTGTTGGAAATCAAGAAGAGAATATTGGTATTCATTACACAGCGGACAACGATGAATGTCCTATGCAGAAAAACGACGGGGATCCTTCTTCGTCAAAAGCGTCGGCGTCGAATCCTTTTGTAAGGTGGCCTAGTGGGGATACAAGGAAGTTTTATCAGCGTGCATGGGCTCAGGGTGTACATGGCATATCAAAAGACCCAGTTGGAGATTCTTCTCTAGATGATACTGCCTCGGTGAGAGGGAAGCAATTTGGAGAAGTTGATTCTCCGTCTGTGCCAGTGGAAAGCTCCGCATCGTGGCATGAAAATAAGGGAATGAACAATAGTAAGGGTGGGTGGATAATTGGTGATCATGGCATGGAGTATGTTAACTTCTCGAGGAGTGATGATGGATATATATATTTACAAAATGGAGGGAATCGGTCAGGCAAAGGTAGAGTTGATAAAGGAAACGCTGAAAGACTTAGCATTTTAAACAACTCCGATGATAAGTACTGGAGCTCAACTGGAAAGCAAGTGAAGTATATGAAGGATCGGGAGAGAAGAGTGGAAGAACAACAGTTTTTACCAGGAAATTCAAATGGATGGAGTGGTTATTATAATGCTGGCCATTATATCATATCAGATTCACTCAGAGACAAACTATTTGCAGAATGTGATGTATTATTGAGCAACATTACCATCAAAGATGCTCAGAAGTGAGTATTGTCTCAGCCTTTTAGAATCCTGAATTTTGGATTCCCAAATATATTTCACAAATCAATCATTCCGAATTATCATGAATTGTAGGTCTTTTGTCACGGTTTGTAAACATCTTCGAAGATTGCTCAAGATTCTTCGTGATCTCAGTAAAAGACTTGGGCCACAGTTTCAACAGCCAGAGGGATATCAAAGAAAACTTTATGCATTCACTAGGGAGGCATTGTTGGGAATAAGAGCAGCGTATGATGTGGTAAGACTACAAAACCTCTTCTCCTACCCTGAGGAAATATGGATCTTTGTGAACTTACTTTCTCAAATGGTTGGTTGTCTCTCCAGGTTCAAGGCTTTGGCATTGGTAAAGAACAGGAGCAAGACACAGATGCGTTTTTGAGGTTAATTTCATGAGTAGATGGTGACCTTTTTTGATGATTGTATTTTGTGCTTCCCATTCTCATTTACCTTTTTTTCTTCAAAACAATGCATAGGCTGTTAGACCTTGCAAGGAATAGATGTCAAAGCCTTTTCACTCCTAATCAAATTCAAGAGGTCAGAGTCAAGTGTCATTTTTTCCTTAAGAGAAGGTGGTCGATGTGTAGGATCATGCTGTTAGAACATGTGCATCATCAATTTACTCATTTATTTTTATAAACTGCAGCTTGACTTCTTGATGATGGCGGTTGGCAGTCAAAATGGAAATTTGGGTAATTATTTGTCAAAGGCATATACAAACTCATATGAAAGCGAGAAGAGAGAGCAAAAAGAAGTGGAGTCCTTATGTAATGCATCAACCACCACCCAGCTAGAAAGTGACAGTAGCACAGATGTTTCTGCAAATGGTGGTGATGAATTCCAGCCACAGCCAAACTATGCTGCTGAAATGCGCCTTTCTGGCGTGATTTCAGCCAACGAGTCTATCCACATGTTAGATAACAATATTGCGGGAAGTATGGGCCTCGGTGGTTGGCTTTCTTCCAGTCCCGAGGAGCACAATGAGGTCCAACCATATGTTTCGGCGAAGGAAACTACCTCGAGTTCGATCCCTTTACCCTGCCAAACCATGGATCTTCAGGGTGGTATTAATCAAAACACTCTCTCACATGTGGTAGGGGGTATGATAGACACAGGAAGAGTGAAGTTTTCAGAGGATGCACAAGCTCTTGCAGGGAGAAACCATGAATTTCCTTCTCACATGGATCCTATCGAAGCTCTTTCTTCTTACCATGAAAGGTTTGCTGGTAGATCTCATCTTCGATATACTCGGCTTCCTAGTCCAACTCCTGATGTCGAAGATGAAGATACGACTGCAGATGGAAAGATCTCTGGAACCACTGTAGATTCTACAGAAGCCCAGAGTGCTAGAAGGGAGAGTGCATTATCACAGGATACCCTACAGAATTTCCAACCATCTGATTTTGCTCCGGCTGAATCACTCTTTAGCAGCGCTAAAGATACTTGTGGGCCATCACACGCAGAAGACCAAGAACCAGAAATGAATCAAACAAAATTGATGTCTGTGAAAAGGAGTCGCGATCCTCGAAGAAGACTAGGCAATCAACCAACAGTCTTGGAGTTTCTACAACCTGCTGTTGAAAATGAAGGCACAGAGAAGCTTTTTAATGAAGCGAACGTCCCAAAGCAACGGAATGTTCCACCCAAAAGTGAACTAGTTTCACTCCTATCATTGGGAATGGTTGGGGGATGGTTATCAGAACCACAGTTGCTGTCTAATGTACCCGGAGCCTCATCAAGTACGAGCACAGATAGTGAAGCTTTGCAGAGGAGTGTGGATTCTTCCACTGTATCTTCTCAACGGAAACGACAATGTGAAGTATTAAAACAGGAAAACCCTGCGAAAAGGCATAAGTTTATAGAAGGTGCTAAGGAAGGTGATGGGTTTCAAACATCGCCAACTACTGCTTTTGATGATGATGCGAAACAGAGTTTTGTAGATGAGAACGTGTCTCTGCTAAGGACGCAATCCAAGCTACCTGAGTTAACCTCTGGATCTATGGTGAATTTTTTTTTATGTTTGGTCTATGGTATATCTATGTTAAAAATCGGACTTTGCTTAGTCTATATTTTGGTGTTATGGCTTGGCTTTTTCTAGGCCGATGCATCAAAACTGAGGATGAAACCTAGAGATCCTCGGCGAATGCTTCTTGGAAGTTCTACTGAAAGGTCTAAAGTTAATGAGATGTTAGCTGTGAAAGGTAGTGTAACACCTGTATCAGTAACAGAGAGCAATGAGATTCCTTGTTTGAAAGTGGAGGAGACTGCACACACTACTACTAGTTCAGCGGCTGAGCTAAAGCCTGTCTCTCCAAATAAAAATGACATCTCACATGCAGTTGTCGACGATGGTGTAAACACCAGTAAGCCAGAAGATGCATCCACGATAAGTAAATCCATAGGTGGTATCTCAACTAAAGCTCCAGCGATCAAAGCCGAGTCTACAAGCGCATCATCGACAGCTCCTAAGCAGAAGGAAATGATCAGTCATTGGGATGATCTGGAACCACTACTTGAAGGGCTTGAAGAGAGCCAGAAAAGAGCAGTTCGTCAGGAAAGAGCAAGAAGAATAGATGAACAGACTAGAATGTTTGCTGCTAGAAAGTTATGTCTCGTGCTTGACCTTGACCATACCCTTCTTAATTCGGCAAAGGTAGGTAGTATATAGATAATGTGCGATCTTCAGCTTGCTTTGGTCTATTACAAGACATTAATTTGACTGTAGTATTGTCATTACTACTGCACAGTTTGTTGAGGTTGAAGAGGAATGGGAAGCTAAGCTACGAGCAAACGAGATGACAGAGCGTGCCAAATTTACAAAGGAAGGCAACAAGAGGGAGCTTTACCGCTTCCCCCATATGGGCATGTGGACAAAGTTGCGTCCTGGAATTTGGAACTTTTTAGCAAGGGTAAAGAGACCGCATTTGATGGCTGTTTTTGCTGCAAACACAAAGATCCAATTCACCGGAATCTGTAAATCTTTGCCTGATCCCTATTGTCATTGCACATTTTTTGTAGGCTAGCCAACTGTATGAACTCCACGTATACACAATGGGTAACAAGGCATATGCAACTGAGATGGCGAAACTTCTCGACCCCACTGGGGTATTGTTTGCTGGGAGGGTCATTTCCAAAGGGGATGACGGAGATGGGATAGATGGAGATGACAGACCGCCAAAGAGTAAGGATTTGGATGGTGTGCTGGGCATGGAGTCGGCTGTAGTCATCATAGACGATTCGGTGCGTGTGTGGCCACATCATAGACATAACCTTATCGTTGTGGAAAGGTGAACTTTTGTTTCAACTGCCATCACTTCTCAAGCTTTTTGATCGACATTTTTCTTACCTTGAAATGCTTGTGCAAATCGATTTTCTTTCAGATACATGTACTTCCCCTGTAGTAGAAAGCAGTTTGGGTTACCTGGTCCATCACTGCTAGAAGTGGGGCACGACGAGAGAGAACAAGACGGGATGCTAGCATCGGCGTTGATGGTTGGCTGTTCTTGCTCTTATGGGGAATGCTTTTCTCGGTTTGTACAACAAAGCATATGATGCTTCAGAGAATGGGTTTTTACGTCTAGTTTTCGCGTTCAGGTTATTGAGAAGCTACATTACAGCTTCTTCTCGAACCCCAGGCTACACGAAGTAGATGTAAGAGATATACTTGCAAAAGAGCAGCGGAAAGTATTAGCGGGGTGCAAGCTCATCTTCAGCCGGGTGTTTCCTCAGGGAGAGGTCCAGCCGCATCTGCACCCGCTATGGCAGCTTGCCGAGCAGTTTGGTGCGGTATGTTCGATGGCGATAGATGAGGGCGTTACGCATGTGGTGGCAATCTCTCTAGGTACCGACAAGGTAAAATGCAGATGTCGAGGAAGGAAGGATCTTAAAAGAGCACGGGTATATCTCCTCCTCCGAAAATCAAATCTAAAATTGTGGGATCATTGTGATTTTGCAGGTGAATTGGGGCTTAACTACCGGCAGATTTGTGGTGAGGCCAGCTTGGTAAGTATGCAAATACGTGTAGTAAGTGGTTTTTGCATGAATGAATGCGAAAAAATAAAAGAAAAGAAAAACCAGTAACTTGATCTAATGTGGTGCCATTTGAGAGCCTGGTGGAGCTGTTTGATCAGGTTGGAGGCATCGGCGATACTGTATCGACGAGCAAACGAGCGAGATTTCTTGGTCCTACCTTGAGATTCGATTCGCATGCCAAAAGTGGCTGCGAACGAATCCTTTCTATTTTGACATGATGCATCGGCAGCTCTTGAGAGAGAGAGAGAGAGAGAGAGAGAGAGAGAGAGAGAGGGAATGAATGCATACGAGATGGAAGCTCCGGCGTTTTTCTTTGGCTGGTCTTTCGTTGATCGTTTTGGGGCGCGGAAAAGAGGAGGAGATCGGATGGAAGGGGAGAAAAACAAAAACCAAATATACATACATACAAACATATCTATAGAGGGCTTCTGGTCAACATACATGTTCATAGAGTTGGATGGTGCTGCTAGATTCAGGGTTTTAATGGTTCCCTTTGTCTCCATCCCAAAGATGGAAGGAAGGAAGTGAAGGCTGAAGCCAACAAATACCCATTTGCTTCCTCAAATGAAGAAAGAAAGTGTGAGGGGTTGGAATGTGAGGTTTAGAAGAGAAAAAAGAATGAAATCAAAACTGTAAAGCTGAAAGAAAAAGGGTCTCATTTTGTTGAGTTTCCATGGGGACATGGTCTCTGTTTTTTTTTTCTTCTTTCCGCCGCGGAAGGGTCCTTCCATGCCCCCCTCCTTTTGGGAGCGAAGGCAGCATCGAAAATGAATCTAGTAGCTGTTTGTGTGAGCACTGCGTTCTATGCAAACGCAAAAATGAACCACATCTAGCATAACCTCTAAATTTAGAGCCCTCGACGCAAATGAAACTGTTCTTCGTAATACACCAACAAACGGCTACCTAAAACGGCATCATCGGGGGAGCTTCACAACCGAGTATATACTTCCTGATTGGATGGAGATTCGCGCGTGCAAGAGACTAAAGGAAGTTGGTAGAAATTTTGGAGGGGAAGCCTCGACATCGAGAGTAGTTCAAAGTTGGATGATCGGGGGGTCCTTGATTTTTGTATAGTGGTACGAGTCGCATTGTGTAGTATACTGGAGAGTTTGCAGATTGTCAATCAGCTAACTGCCTAATAGGATAATTGTGTGTATCATTCGAATCCTTTTGGTTTGGGCTTGGGCTTTAGGTCGATGCTAGTTGATGGTCCATCAACATTGTGCTTGATCTTGTATGCTTGCAAACAGATGTTGTCCCTCGAGACCAAGATTTATGTCTCATTGTCAGCAGCAGGCGCGATGTTGATCTCTATCGTTGTCTTCACTGGGATTCTAATAAGAAATGCAAATACAATGTGAAATAGATCGAAAAAGGATAAGGGGTGATTGTAATACACAAGGATAGTTTATCTCCACCTAAATCTCTCGAGGTTAAGGTGTGGTTTATTTGATCTTGGACTCTTTGAACTCTTTGAACGGTGAGAGCAATCGATAAGGCCAACACAATCCATCGCTTCACGCTCGTCGGAGCTGTTTGCAGTGCCAAATTGCAGATAGAACAAGGCAACTTACTCAATCCACATGGGAGTAGATTGGCGGACGACTAAGTCCACACGGAAGTAGGTCATGTTTGGGTTTTAGGGTACACAATCCAAGAGGGCTCTCCAATTCCACGACAATACGTCTCGTCGCCGATCGATCGACCGAAGCAAGGTCTTCTGCCCCAGTGGCTTCTTTTCTAAATGATCATAGCCAACGAAACATGACGAAAGCATATCAATCTGTAGCAACAGTACTGAGCTAAGGGAATGGGGGACGAGGGCAACAAGGGAAACAACAGAGAGCACATAGCTCCAAAACCCTCAAAAATCCAGCTCGGAAGCCTGTCGAGCTCACACCATGAGCTCATAAACGTTGTCGGGATCAAATATCAACAGCCCAGATTCCAGAAGCTGCTTCAGATGGAGGTCTTCTGCAGCTCATAAAACCCTCCTCCTCAGATCATCAGCTTGGAAACACTCCGCTGCTCAGATCATCAGCTCAGGAAAACGTGCATATCAGAGCTCAGACTCCAGAAGGCGTAGCCGGATGGGAGCGTCGCTGCAGCTCGCAAGCGCTCCTCCTCCTCCATATCTGCGAGCCGAGAACTCGGATCAGCTCACAAACCCTGCTAGAACTGGAACCCTACAGCCCTCAAGCCCTAGAACCCCGAACCCTAAACCCCGATCATGGAGCACCCTAAAACCCTAAAACCCTAGCTCAAATTCAAATCCAGATTCAGATCCAGACTCAGATTCAGATTCAGATTCGGATTCAGAATCAGATCAAGATCAAGATCAGATGAGAGTCTTGAGACTCCAAAGAAGAGTTAGGGCTAGAAGGGAAGAAATTGTTCTTGCGTTTGTTTGTTTGTTTTTTTATCAGCATTTCTTACGACAACATACAACAACTACAACTACTGCAACGACGGCCACCACCACTTCCCCTGTTCCTGCTTCGTTCTTCCCCTTCCCCTGCTTCTTCTTCTTCTGCTGCTGCTTCTTCCCTTCCCTCCGCAGCAGCAGCAGCAGCAGCAGCAGCAGCTCCTTCGTCTTCTTCTTCGTCGTCTTCTTCTTCTTCTTCTTCTTCTTCTTCTTCTTCTTCTTCTTCTTCTGCTTCTTCTTCTTCTTCTTCTTCTTCTTCTGCTTCTTCAGACTCCCTTCAGACTCCTCTCAGATTCCTTCCGACTTCTTCTTCCATCGGTCTATGCAGAAGTGCGCCTCTCCCCATCGTTGCTGCTTCCGCTTCTTCCCTCCGGCACAAGAGAAACACCGAACCAGCGACATGCTCCATGCCCTGCCACCAGCTGAGCTCTAGGTCAAAGCCCCCCCTCCCCTTGCCTCGGGGGCTCAAGGTATGCTCTCTTCTTCTCCTTTTCTGTCCACCGGAAAAGCAAGTCTGCAACTACTGCTGTTGTGATTCTTATTGTTACTACTGCTGCTGCTGCTGCTGCTGCTGCTGCTACTACTACTATGATAGCTGCTGCTGCCGCTAGAGTTCCATGGTTCGCTCCATGCACTGTGCGGATCTCTCGTTGGACTCCGCAAGAACGTTGTCTCGTTCCCTGGCCCGAGACTGATCAAAAGGGCATGCCCATCGTTTTTAAGGCTTGAATTTTCTTGCAATGCCATCCTCGTGCCAATGAGATGGAGAGAAGAAAGCCAATGCTGCAAACTACCTTTGCAAGTATGCGCAGATGGATGGATAGATTCTGCTGTCGTCCTTGGCGGTCGGTTGTGTTGGGTGAAAGATGAGAAGAAGACTGTGATGTTATCATCGTCTACAACGTAACCCTAGCCCTAGGGCCTAAACTCGTGGAAGATCAAGGTGCAAGTGCTTGCCACGTGAAAGTACAAAAAGAAGAGTCTTTCGCGTTTTCATGTTGGGCCGAATTGCCTTCTCAAACCTGTAGTTCCCCATCCACGTTGGCGGATTCAGGGTATGAGGCTGTCCCAGATCCCACTCTTCTGGCTACATTCCCCTGAGACACAACTAGTTGTTGACTTTCAGGTTTTCAAAGTGGTTAGCACAACGAGTTTGGCCTTAGCATTCGATTTGGTTGGCCAGTGCATCCCAAGGATGTATATTATCCTATGCCAAGTTTATGATGCTGTCTGAATAAATCAGGAAAATGAGTCCATATATAGTTAGCCCAATCTTGTAGAAAACCTTGTACTGTTGCCTATTTTACTAAATGCATGTATCTGGTTGTCAGCCACTGGGCTGATTCGGTGAAGCGTATGTACAAATCAAAATCGAATATAAATACATTACGCTTCCTTCCAATGATCAGGAATACAAATTAAATCTATATAAATACATTAGTAGAACCAGGTAAAGAAGCTATAGAGCAACAAAGGTTGTGCCTTTTTTCTGGTTAGGTTACGTGGTAGTATTTTGTCCGAGAACATTTCCAAACGTCTTTTTATCCTCATTCCATTACATTAATAAGTCCAAAGCCTTGTTCAATGCCTTAGCAGTACGTAATTTATTTCTTAAAAATACATTCTTTTACAATTTTGTGTGCACAAACTTCCTGTGTCAATGTTTCATTCATTTGAAGAGGTCATGAGTTGCCTTATGATGATGGGGAATGAATGTGAGGGATGTGTAACCATGGAGGATGGGGTGATGATAAATCCATCTCATGACAAGTGGAAAAAGATGGCCTTATTGTGAACCCTCTTTCTACCGAAAGCCATGGTGAAGCTGATCCACGTTTAATATCCAATTCGATGATATACCTTTGAATCGTTCTGTTTGGTTTTACAACAGTCACATTATAGTGTGGTTTATCCTATTTTGGAGTGCATTTATACTTACTCCAAGTGATTGGAATTGTTCGTTCATTTCAGCTACCAACAATGAACATCTTCATGTGCCGGCAGCTTTTTAAATGACATAAGTTCCAGCTTCAGAGCTATTTCCATTTCAGCATGGATTATATCATGAGACGCCTTTAGTTTGCTCCTTGTCAAGCCATCAATTGTTGACACTAAAGTCTCTCCAATATCATTCTAGTAAGTTCTCTATGAATGCTCGGCTCCCAAATTTGAAGAGTAAACTAAAAACCAAGGCAGTTATCAAGCCGTTTATCATTAGAATGTGGAAGTTTATTTTGGAAAACGAAAGTAGCATCCAGATTTCTCTGGCTTGTTTCTTCAGGGTAGGACATGAAATAAAAGGTAAATTAATGTCTTTACAACATCACTGAATCTCATATAATCTCTGGTAAAATAAAGAAAACCTGAGGGTACCTAGACTAAGTAACTGCTCTTTGCAACTAGGATGTTTTATAGGAATGGATACTAGTCATGAATAGAGAAAATTGCGCCAATAAACGTGTATATCGTTGTGCATGATTGATGTAAAGATCCCTAGATTACAATGCCATGCCTCTATTCTACCGTGCTTTAAAATTTAATCCTTCTATTTGTCTTGAGCAGATATTACAACAATGGAGGCTGAAGCATTAGAGGAAGGTTTTGTACCATATGTCAGTGAAGCGATCTTGGGTCCCAATCGGCCTATTCTCGACGCTTTGAAGAACACCGTCACAAGATACCCGTCGTTTGCAAAGACGATGCAGAAAAGATGCCTTGGTCCATCTGCGAAACTGGTAAGCATGAGACTGATGATATTGTGAGGTATAATTGGGCCCTGCTTGAAATATCTCATTTGAAATAATGACAGGCACTTCCTGTTATGTTCATGAGCACCTACTTGATAGGATCAAAAGGACAAGCTTTATTAGAAGACGAGGAAGGTCAGATGTGGAAAGTGGAATGGATAAGCTACATGCAATCAGGAAGAAGGCTTAAATTCACAGTTGGCTGGCCAGATTTTGCTCGTGCTCACAAGATACAGGAGGGAGACTTGCTTATTCTTCAAGTTGTGTCAGCTATCCATTTCAAGCTTCATATAATACCTCTTGGTGGTAGCTTTCCAGGCCAACAATCTTTAGAATCGGTATTTTTTCTCATGATGAATTTCTCTATTATGGTGTTTTGGGCACTTTAATACGGTATTTATTACATCACTCTGCTTGTTAAGGATGGCACTTCAGAAGGGCAAGTGGGTTCCTCACCCACAGGTGATATTGATTCACAAGATATAGAAACTGAGTCTGTAGAAGGTGTACCGGATGCAGGAATGGTCAGAAATAAGCTTCATCTCACAAAAGTAAAATGTAATACATCTCTATGGAGGAGACCTATCTCGAAAGGAAATTCAGAAGGACCTTCCTCTTATTTATCAGCATTTAAGAACTCAGATATGGCAGGGCCGGTAACTTCTGGATTAGATCAGCTTGTTCAGGTATCCCTTTTCTCAGATAATGTTTATGGACAGAAAGGTCAAAGGTATATAGCAGCTGTTAGTGATAGAATACAGGTACCGTTCTCCCGGAACTCAGTGAGCAAACCATCATGGAATACATCCATGGTAACAAGAGGCCAGATATTTGACAAAAATCAGGTCTATCGAGCTCGATTGTGTGGGTCTACCAAGGACTTTTGCTCTCATTATGCTCTACATGGTTTTGGTTTCTGTATCAAACATATTTTAGAGGATCATTTAGCCCCTTACAAGCAGTGCGATTTTTTTGTGTATCATACACAAACGAGGTGTCCATATCCTGTATGCATCAATGTAGTTGATGCAAGGTAAATCACCATGTTTCCTTTCTTTCCTGGTGATGACTGATGATATTTTTGTATGCGATACATGATTTTCTTCTGTGAGATCTGCAGGTTCTGTCAACTCCACAAGGCCATTGCTAGTATGGGTCTATCCACAAGATTGAATTCACAGAACAGTCTTTTTGCTTTGGGAGCATTTTCTTCAATTGTGATGGCCGCAGCAGTGGCTCATGAACTTACAGGGGAAACTTATGCTCTTCTTAATAATGCAATGCAAATGTCAGAGACCGAACTTGTGTTGCCATCAATATCGCCTGCTACAATTTTGCAACAGAACCCTACGATGGAGATGAAAGCAAAGGATCTCCAAGAAACTGAACTACATAATCTTGGAATAGAATCGCATTCTGCAACTGTGGACAACCCCCATCTGTTGGGGAGTTTCCACGTTCATACAAGCTCCGTAGCACCTTCATCAAGCACGTCAAAGAGTACTCATGGCATAATCAGTGCTGGCATCAAACGAAAACTGAAGAAAGCAGCCAAAGAAAGTATGGTGAGAGTCGACGAAGTGCCCAATTTGCTAGAGGTTGGGCCCATGAACTCAACGCAAATGGGTCACTTGTGGACCCCTTCGAAGTGGCAACGTTCATTGAGTTATGCCAGGGAAGCAATTTTTGGGAAACTGGAGATAACGCCTTTGATAGATGTGGGAATAATGGATACGGCGACAATGGGATTGATGTGTGGATGGGAGAGGGTTTCCAAGGTGGCTCAGTGTAGCAGAAAACAGAGGGATTCACCAATAGTAAGGAGTCAGGGTAAACGCATTTGTTTTTCAAAATTTGTTGGGGTGCGCAAGCGTCCATGGGGTGCTTACGGTGCTGAAATTCGCACACCCGAAGGCAAAAGGGTCTGGCTAGGAACTTTTCCGACTGAAGAAGAAGCAGCACATGCTTATGATAATGCAGCTCGCATGTACAGAGGTCAAAGTGCAGTCACTAACTTCAATCAGGGTGCAAGCAAGGAAGATCTTCCACAATCTGAGGGTAACTCGGTGGCTGCCAAAGGAAAAAACACATCGACTAGCAAGAGGGAAGATGAAAATCCCTCGGTAAATGCAAAGAAGAGTGTTTGCAGCGACAGTGAAGTGGTAGCGGACTGTGGCATTGGTCCAAATGATCTCAAAAAGGAAAATCTGGAGCTGTCCAGGATTGATGAATATTGTTCTGGAGAGAGGGATTCCTTGATCCCATGCGGAGTTAACATGGCTTCCGAGTTTGACGGAATTTCAGATCAAGAGGTGGAGGAGACGTCAAGATTCCTCGTGAGTTTCAAAGAAGCAGCCGAATTCGGTTTCGACCAAAGCGAACCTGAGTTGGATGCAGAGAATACATCTACATGCCTCAAGGAAGATTCGGAGGGCAGAAACGGGGAATGCGGAGACGAAGCTAATAAGCCGAAAGTGGCAGCGACGCATCGTCACACAAGAGCCGGAGCGTCATCACG
>JBBBWG010027867.1:0-11261 GCA_037176905.1 Azolla pinnata | reverse complement strand
GGGGAATGCGGAGACGAAGCTAATAAGCCGAAAGTGGCAGCGACGCATCGTCACACAAGAGCCGGAGCGTCATCACGGGTCACTCGACAAAGGAAGAAGTTCAAAAGCTTATCCTCCACTGTCACAGAAGTGGACGACGGTGATGAAGACGAGTATCTGCACACGATCGAGAGCGAGCCCCGATCAGCCCTGTCCGACAATGGAGAATCTCGTCGCGAACATGGTAATCATCTGGAGATTTTCCGACCGATGGAGAAGGCTATGGATGCGGCTCCAAATGAAGAAGAAATCGTCGAGGCAGCGATTTGCGACAAGAAGAGCAAGCTCAGGGCTGGAGCTGCTTGCAGCATGAAGGAAAATGCAGTCGCACGCGTGCCAAAGGAGGTGTTATCGGCGCGAGACTGTTCTGGCGATACTCGCGTCGGAGGCCAGAAAGATGGCGGTGAAACAGAGCACATGCCTTCGGAGAAATGTCCCCCTGAAGTCATAGATGCTCCTCAGACCAACGGAGCTGCTGCAATGGGCATGCTTCGGTCGCTCAAACGCTCTGCGCCGGAGACGACAAGCTCGCTACAAACGCGGCTCAAACACACGGTGTGTGGATTCGACAGCGGATTCTACATCGAGTCGGAGTATTCGCGGGTTTACAGGACTACGTCGAGGCACCGTGCAAAGCAAGGCCGGGAGCACAAGCACCCTGTTGCGGGGTCCTCGACGAGGCCCTTAACCAGACACCAGCACACTTCAACCATGCTCCGAGGCATAAGGCAAGAAGAAGAGGGTTTGTGTGACGAGAGCGAATGCTCGACTGATCTGATAGTACCCAATGCGAACGAAGAAGAAGAACCAGAAGAAGCGGATCGAGAGGATGCATCGATCGGGAAGCAGCTCAAGCCTTCAAAAAGCACAGATGCTGCTTGTGAAGCAGACAAGCTTCCGAAGCCAAGCAAAAAGGGGTCGAGGAGATGGCCAGGTTATCGGGGCGTGTACTTCACTAAGCACAGGTTCCAGTCATTGTGTTATAACCCTGCTACGAAGAAGCATGTCTACATGGGCACTTTTCCAACCGCCGAAGCTGCAGCTTGCGCATACGACAAGGCTGCTCTCAGCATCTTGGGTGACTCCGCCAAACTTAACTTTCCTCGTGGTCAAGCTGCTCATTCAGCAGCATCAGGAAATCATCGTCTGCCCACCGTCAACTAACCAACTAACTAAACTGATGCACAACCGAACGTAATAAGGTGCATAAATGCTTCCAACAATCTAATGGCTTACAATTTTAAAGAGGGGCAAGCCTTCGAAGTGATTGATAGCTTTGGCCATTCTGCATATATATGCTTCATCCAAATTGCCATTTGAGTTTTGCTTAAAATGTATCTCGGGCTTCCAGAGATTGTAAAATTTTCAACGAGTTTCAACTGGTGTAGCTTCACCTATTACCTTATCAACCAGCATCATCTTGTACATATGCTTGGTGTCGATGGAAAACGCTGATCTACAACATAGTTCAAGGTAACTCTAATACAGCAGCATTCACATATCATACCAAACCCAATGACATGAAGGCAATTTTGTACATTCAGTAATGGTTCAATTTTAGCATGTGGTATTTTCTTTCATTCAGATGTTAGATAAACTGGAGGGCCCAGTGGACTGTAGGTACACTATAGAAAAACTGAGATGTATTCAAACAATCCTCTTTCTTGATCTCTCCTGGGTCCTGGTTGATGTACCTACACGTTCACGTCCTTCACTGCAGGCAAGTACGAGTGTGTTTCAGACCGGCATATTGATCATCTATGCACAACCTGATGGAATCTATAGACCACATAATAGAAGAATGAGTTCATCATTCTGCTACATAAGATTTATATAATACCAATCTCTTTGTACTTGGCTTGTACTTTGTGTATTTCTGTATAGTTAATGCAACACGGCTTTCATACACGAGAGTAAAGACCAGACCAAGCTTAAAAACAAACTTGTGTTATGTTAGCTCTAAACTAAATCACTTTTTGATATTTTTTCTGTATCACCGTATGTTTAGCAGACTCCTATGGCTATGATACTGTCTTAGGCTCCATTTCCTTTATTTCCCTTGTGCCAGCCTCCAGCCTCCAGGAAACAGCAGACTTCATAAATTGGACCCTCTTGTTGAAAACTGTCCCTGCATCATTAACAACATGGCTCAAGAAGATCCAAAACAACAAGGATGGAAAGCACACAAATGCTATGAAGAAAAAAAAAGAAAATTGGACCAACGTGTCCAACAATTTTAGCTAACCAGGGGTGTCTTGGCTGCTGCCAGCTTTTCCAAGAGAAAGGATGGTGCAAAGCAATGCCCATATAGATTGCACAGCTGGTTGAGACGATTGAAAATGTGCGAGAGGCCAATGCTATCTGCCCAAAAGATAATACCACCTCTGCAAAATTATGAGAAAGAATTGATAAGATACCAACCATGTCCAAATCTTGGCTTACTCAAGCATTTTATTGGAACATACACTATTTAACTCAGAACCATATTAGAAATGTTAAGAGGAATAACCTGTAGGCCGGAAAACCCATGCCAAACACAGAAGCAATATCCAATGCAGCTGGTCCTGTAACAATGTTATCTTCTACTATACGGCATGCTTCATTAACCAAGGGGTAAAAGATCATCTCCACAATCTCTGTATCTGAAGTGTCAATAATCTGGGAAAAAAAATATATCACCAGAGTGAATCCTAGCATCATGAATTGTATTGATTTGGCATATCATCTGTTTGATATTTGTTTCCAGCACTTGGATTAAGATCCTTTACTACAATCAGCAGTCTAAATTAACTATGACAACATATTATTATTTTTCAAGCATTTCAGATTTAACTGCTTACATTAGAAGAACCGTTCAGTTGTGCAAGTTGCCTGGACTTCTCTATGTACTCCTTTACCTGCACGGAGTTTATTTGTTCTCCTGATTCCTTATAGTCATAAAAGCCCCTCCGAGTGGTATCTCCTGCAAGAGTGATGATGGTCATAAGCAAGGCCAGTTCTTAGAATAAAATACATGTTCAGAGAGAGGAGTGTGCTAGATTGAAACAGCCCACAACTTTTCTCCTATGAACAAAACCTATGAACTTTTATAATGGAGGCCTTTGAATAGGGTGCTATTTAAACGTGAAAGAATCAGAAGCTGAATTCTGTTGGTCATAAGCAAGGCCAGCTCTTAGAATAAAAGACATGTTCAAAAAGAGGAGTGTGCTAGATTGAAACAACCCACATCTTTTCTCCTATGGACAAAACCCGTCAACTTTTATAATAGAGGCCTTTGAATAGGGTGCTATTTAAACGTGAAAGAATCAGAAGCTGAATTCAGTTTTTGCATCATTTTTGGAAATTCTGGAGAGTATTCTGTGGGGTGTTTACCAAGTCGATTGTCGTTAACCATAAACTTTACAATAGGAGAATTGTGAAAACGCCCTGGAAAATGTTCGTGAAATTTTTGAGAAACCATTTGAAATGTTTTGATGCCCGTGAAATCTGCAACCCTGACAAACAGATATGTGACCCAAAAATTTTCAGTCTGAAATTTTCAAATAACAAAATACCAAAGCAGACATGATACCTGAAAGGACCCATCGGCATCCCAAATTCTTTGATAACGGCATCTACACGGTATAGGTCAAGACCAAGGTCAACGAGAAGCGTTGCTGTCATGAGGTAAGGAACAAACAGCCGATTAACAGCAAACCCGGGATAACTTTTAACAACCAATGGAATCTTCTCCAAAGCTTTTGCTAGACCCAGTAAATCTATTAATGTTTGCGGAGATGTTTTTTCTGTCTTTACAATCTCCAACAGTGGCATGACATGTGCAGGGCTGTGCAAAAAAATAACATCATTTACACAAGGTTACGAAATTTTTTTCTAGCTGGTTTGACTCCAGCAACTGTAATGCAGAACATTTGTCCTAACTCAAAGACTGTGTTTTCTTGCACAAGCCTGTTTGATGCAAAAATGTTTCTTGTGGCAAACCTGATTGTTGAAGGAAATTCGCGAAGGCATGTTGTTGACACTTAGTAAAAGTACTCTATTATATATTTTTATTTGGTTGTTGAATTCTAGACCAATAATGTTTCAAACACTTTCGTGAAGGTTGTTTTCCATCATAATAACACTTTACATAGGTCTTCCCTTTTGTTGACATGGAGTTGGATAAATGTATCTAAACTAGAAAATATTGAAAATGGAATGGCAAGAAGTGAGCTGCCTGAAGTTTCAGCTAATTTCGTGCCTGAACAACAATCAAATGCATTTGTTGACATGTTCTGATTAAACACTGAAGTTTCTAAAAATTTCTGACGTACCTGAAAAAATGTGCACCAGCAATGCGTTCTGGATGAGATAGGCCAGCTCCAATGGCATTGATATCCAAAGAAGATGTGTTTGATACTAGAAGACAATCCTCTGAGCAGACACTTTCAAGGTCATGGAATATTTTCCTCTTCAATGACAGAGTTTCAGGAACAGACTGTAAAACATAAAGACATTAATTAGAAATATGGGGCAGAAAACTACTGCATCAATAGCTTATAAAATCTTTACCTCTAAAATAAGATCTGCATCCCTTAAAGCAGTGTAATCTTCTGTTAGCATCAAGAAATCTAGTGACTTCAATGCCTGCACCTTGTTTATCTTTCCCTTTCTTACGAGGCTTTGCAAATGCCCTGCCATGTTCTTATGCTATCAATTCTAAGCTCGATCTTCCACATTAGTATACTTTGAAGTATCAATTTCTTAAGCACAAACACACCTTTGATCTGTTTCATACTTGCTTCCAGAAGAACAGAAGTCTGGTCTTTCAAAATGACTGAGATGTTGTGGACAATTAAAGACGTTGCTATTCCTGCGCCCATGAATCCACAACCTACTATTCCAACCTTTGTAATGAGACGAGCAGTCATGCCTGCATCAGTAAGACCTGGAATCTGTTTAAATGCAGAGGCATAAAACAGTAATTAACTGATCGGTTGCATAAGAAGAGATACTTGACATATAGTAATCGACCTTATAAGCAGAACGTTCCACAAAAAACATGTGCATTAGGGCCTTTGCTTCTGGGGAATTTGTCAAGGAAGTCGAAATCTCATTTTCCTGCAGCATTCAGGAGACTTCTCAGATTTATTGAGGTTTTTCAGCTCCTATGTGAAAGTTCATCTAATGAGTGAATTAATACGATGTTCTAGGTCCCGATTATATATGCTTTCCAATTCCCTGAAAGAGATATAAAATTGACGTCCTAATTTAGAAAAATAGTGAAGACTGATAAAAGACAAAAGGGATTTTACCAGCTTAGTAACCATGGCTCCACCTTTCCGTAGACCTTCTTCAATTATCTGCAGGCATAGGGAAGGGTATCTCACATTCCGGAACTTCTTTCGCACTAAATTTCTAGCCTTGTTAAGGATTGATTGCGTCTCACAAGTATTTCCAACTTTATTCATGCGATTAATAGTTATATATTCATCTCGTTCACGATCCAACAATTCCAATGCGATCATCTTTGCAACAGATAGTAAACTTGATGGTTCTGCAACATCATCAACAAGACCAAGTTCTTTTGCCTCTGCCGCGTCTATAGCTTTCGAATTCTGCAGGTTTCCATACTTAATCATTTCAATGATTATCAAGGATATAATGTTCTATGGCATCATATACAAAGCCTAGAATCAATCAATTTATAGAAGTATTGAATTAATACGAGAAGCATGTCTAAAGCTTTCTCCACTCCAACCAATCTTGGTAACCTTTGTGTCCCTAATCAAGAGAAAACCGTTAGTTAGATATGTACTTGATATAATAAAATATACTCGATATAGATATACGATTTTTCTACTGTAAATTTTTAAAGTCAAACCCTATACCAAGATAGAAATGCTGAGATTTTTCCTTAGGTCTTAACTTGAAGGCCTATCCCAATTTGAGTATATTCCATACATACATACATACATACATACATACATACATACATACAAACCACAAAAATAATTTACTTCTTAAGCATCTGAAAAGCTACTTCTGTTTCTAGCAACATTGACTTTAGCAGCGCTATTATAAATTTCCTGATAGTAATAACCGTACCTCCAAGCCCTGGGATAATTCCAAGTTGCAGTTGAGGCAAACCAAGACGTGCTCCTTTACTAGCAATACGTGCATGACAGGCCTGAAAAGAAACTTCCCTTCGATGATCAGTCTGTATGTCATCTCTGTTTCTGTTGATAGTAAGACTGAACCTAATAAAATACATTAACTATGATCGCAACAATATTGATATCACATGCGATTACCATTGCCAATTCTAGACCTCCTCCTAATGCGAATCCTTCTATTACTGCTACCACTGGCTTCTCACACCCTTGTTAAACGAATAAATAAATAAATAAATAAAATCAAAAGACATCACTAGAAAGTCTTTGTACATAATTTAAAAAAATTATTGTGGCTACCTTCTATGATGTTGTCAATGATGGCAACCTTTGGCACAATGAGCTCCTCCTCCTTAGCTTCTGCACTCATTATTGATAAAAGCTATTTTATGCAACTTTCTACAACTTTTACCATGTAGGTATTCATTTGATGGCATTGCATGCATGTAGTTTGTATACCAGTATAACCGATTGTATGTGCACAAGTCCCTCTGAATATGTGTGTGTGTATGTGTGTAGACCACAAAACAACATTCAACCTCAACATCTATTCAGACATGGATTCAGTGAACGGCATCAATATACCTCCACACTGCCTTTTCTGATCACTTCTGATGTCTGCACCAGCAGAGAATTTCCCATCTGCACCTATAGCAGCAAATGCAAGGGTGTCGAAGTTGAAAACTAGCACAGACCAAAACACCCAGACATGAAAGTTTATGGTCCACATAATAAACTAGAACCTATTTACACATGGAGTTTGACCACGCACGAGATATGTGTAGGTGTATGTGTGTGTAGATGGTAGATAGACAGACAGACAGACATACAGACAGATAGATATATGTTTGTACCAATGTATTAGATATACAAATTTATGTTTTGATATTACTAGGTTTAGATATGTCTACATGTAAACACGAAAACACAAGTTTATGTGTTTACAAAATACATTGACACATTTCTCACACATACACATGGAACGTAAGGAATCTTTTCCAAAGCACCTAAATGAAAAAAGAACATGATCAATCAACTTAATCCTTGAGAATCTCGGTATAATTGTATTTGAGCCATGCAGAGGAAGCTAACGTTGATTATACCTCTAATTACAATTGCTCGAATGCCCTCTAGTGACTGAATCTCCTTAAAACTCTTGTATAAACCATTGAAAACTGCCAAATATATCAAATATGCATTCACATACCCAATTGAATAATCTCTACATTTGATATGAGACTACGGAGAAATCATACAGGCATACTTATATATAGACATAAAAAATAAAACTAAAAATGTTTACATATGCTCACACGCAGAGAGATCATCAGGATCATACATATTCGAATACACGTACATGGCATGCATACAAAAACTCATATACAAATTGACAACTACCAACACATGCATCTCAAACATTGAAATTCAAATCAACATTCACATTTACACATACAAACGTTCAATGCATACTTACATTCTCTTAGATACATGTATACATTGATATTCATAGGCACAGTACAAATCCAAACATGCATACACTCATATGTACTGACACTAACATTGAAACACGTGTTCAAATTCACATACAAACCTTCAAGCTCAAATGCATACTCACATTTTGTACATACATTTTATTTATACATTCAGATACATATTCACACGTACAGAACATTCAAACACGTAACCACATTCATATGCACTTCAATCAGATATATCACATTCACAAATTTACTACAGACAAACACATGAACACATTCGTATGTGCATTAAAACACATAGTCACATTCGTATGTGCATTCGTATGTGCATTCAAACACATAGTCACATTCGTATGTGCACTCGTATGTGGATTCAAACACATAGTCACATTCGTATGTGCATTCGAACACATAATCACATTCGTAGATACACATTCAAACACATGATCTCATTCGCAGGTACATTCAAACATATCACTATGCACACACATACATGCGTACAAACATAGACAGATATACATCAGCACACGGATTACGCATATACGCAACACATAGGTGCACATCGATACACGCATCTGGAACCGATCTCTGCGCGATTACCGGGCGTGTCTAAGGCGTTGACGGGCGGATTGTCCAGAGTGATGAGAGCTATTCCATCGTCGCCGGCTGCCCAATAAACCTTCATGCTGGATCCTCTGGCGGCAGGGGCAGATTGAAGCTCCAGCTTACGCGCTGAATGGAGACACTTCAGGCATACACACACACACATGTACATGCAGGCACATACATATGCGCGTCCGTACATACATACATACATACATACACGCGCATACACATACATGCGCACACATGCATATACATACATACATACATGCACGCACACATACATACATGCACACGCACATGCATGCACATCCACTCATTCATCCACTCATGCGTACATACATGCATGCATCACCGATGCATGCATGCACACGCTCACTCCTTCATCCATGCAACATACGTTCACCCCCACACACATGCATGCATGCATGCAAACGAACGCATACATCCATCTAGACGTGCACGCATACATACATGCATGCAAAATATACATTCATCCACACATACATACATATAGGGTCTGACACATACACATTCATTCATTCATTCGTATGTGCATATAACATACACTCGGTTGAAGTCGTAGGATTGTGACGTTAGGGTTTACGGTAATCTGAGGATGTGTCCATATCCAGAGATACGCATCACTGTATCCACAGGCTTTTGGTCCTCTGTCGTGATCGTTTGCATGTCTAAACTCGAGTTCGAAGTCCCTTCCGAGATGGTTTCGTTCATCTCCTGGCACGTGTATGCATGTCTGTACAGAAAGCATAGGTGTTGATCTAGGCATGCATATCCACTTGCGATGATACTCGAGTGTATCTAACACTTGAAGTAGCCAAAAACAACGAATAGATTGGCGATCAGGCCAAGGTTTGCTGACAATTCAGGGACACGTAACTAACCTTCATGTTGAGTTGAGAGTGTACAGATGGGCCCAATTACAACGATATGTCGATCCGGGCCGATTATACAAAGGGCATCGTGGAGCAAAAGTCCTTGCACCTTCCCCCTTGTTCCAGAGGGGGGCCATCAAGGCGTGCAAAAGGAGAAGTACATCGGACGTGCATAACAGTGACACTCTCTGTGAGATTCGGTTTCAGAATCGCACGAGCTGGCCAATGTTAGACCAGCAAAAAGGAAATCGTATGCGGGGACATGGTGACGGTGAGATGCTATCGCACACGATCTTTGGCGGTAGGAAGTGGTAGGAATATGGCGTACTTTGTCTTAAAGAGTTCTTTCTAGGGGCAGGTCCCTAGTAAACATTCGAGAAGTGAGAATGTGGCCTTTGGGCGTAATGTGATTTGTACTGTTCGAAACACACGTTAGCCTTTTCAGGGCCAAATCAATGAAATATTTCACGATGCAGATTTTTTGGACTTGATCCAGTTGTTTGCATTCGCCGACGGATCTCCCTTTGTTGTAGGACCCTGCAGGACCAGGACCTATTCTACGATGACCGAAATGTCTGTCGAAAAACGAGAGAACGATGCACCATCAATGAGTCCCATGACCTTGAAAGTCGTGGACGCGGTGGGGACAGCACTTGATCTCATAATCGTGGAGCTTGCGGTCCTCGCAAGATCGCCCAGTCGTTGATAGAAACAGCTGAGCTGCATAGTCGTCAAAGATGCACGAGAGACTATAATAGTCGACATGTTGTAATATCGCCCAATGAACGATCCAAGGAGTCGATGATCTGATCCGATGCGTAATCCTTCTTGTAGCCCATTCAAAGAAAATGAGGCGGAAAAGTAGATGGAAATACCGGTGTAAGTTTTAATGTACTGAGGGCGATTAGGATTTTTGTACATACTTAATTGAATGGGCCATTAAGATTTGTGTACATGCTTAATTTAATGGGCGATTAAGTCATGTGTATACTTAATTTAATGGGCGATTGAGATTTGTGTATATACTTAATTTATTGGGTGATTATGTATAATTTATTGGGCGATTATGACTTTGTGTATGCTTAACCTTATGGACAATTATGTATAATTTGATGGGCAATTAACATATGCATAACGTTTTGTGCAATGGGCTATTATGTATAATTCAACGGGCAACTCCGATTTGTGTTTACTTAATTATGTATAATATTAATGGGCGATGAAGATTTATGCGGTACTCAATTTCATAGGCCACAATTAAGATTCGTGATATACTCGATTTGATAGGCGATTTTTGAATAAGAATGGGGTATGCCCGATTGAACGGGCGATCAATCCGATCACGCAAAGGAAAAGAAGGCGGAGTCGTTTGGATTAAGCGCACAGATCGATTAGGGGGAGGGGGGGTGCATGGGGGGTCCCCTTCTTCTGATCATTCGATCACGGCATAGCAATCAATGGGAGATGGTGAAATGTCCCAGCCCAATTATATTGTTCGGATAATTATTCGCACAATGTCGCTACGATGGAGACAAACACTTTTTTCGCCAGTAATCGGAGCCGTAATTAGGCAGAGGTATTCGAAGAGCGGATTGGAGGGGAAATTAAAACTATAATTAAGGCGGAGGAGCCTGATCATGGGGGAAGGGATCGATCATTCGAGACTCGATAATGGAAGAAGCGTTGACTTTTGGGCTTCCAAGTCAACTCCCGATGATCCGGCCGCATCGCCATCGTGGAGCATCATCTCGCGGCACTTCGTGGCCATTATTTTCGTTGCCACTCCCCGATCCATCGAAGTTTTTCCTAGATTATCCTCTAATCCCTTTGCAAACCCAGCTGATTAATTGCTCCCTCCACACCTAATTAACATCGCGTTAAGCGGCCCTTAATCGCCCTCACAAGCCCATTAATCTCCGCTCCTCCCCCCATCCATGATCCAAATCCATGATCGCCGCGTAGTAGCTTCACACTTCGATCCGATCCGATCCCATCCCATCCCGTTCCTCCGCACCTAAGGTCGAATTCCGCCATGATTAAGGCGTAGTTAAGGGTTTGATTCAGCACTTCCCAATTGCCCATGCCGATTAAAA